>LOEQ01000787.1:442194-453998 GCA_001685075.1 Bramus lutescens | reverse complement strand
GGGGGGGCGGGGGGATATTACCTTTTAAGTTGGGCGCAGGGTGGGAAGAAACAGAAAAAGGGATTGCTCGCCCAAGGATGGATGTGGGTTAGGGAGCTGAGGAAAGAATCCTGACAGCAAATGGTCATTTTCAGTCTCCACCCTCTCTGGGTTGTAGGTTGAAAGTTTTGTTTCTACGCATGCGCTATTCACACGCTGAAGCTGGGGTTAGAAAGGTCTTCAGTCTTCCTCTGCAAACCGACTTCTTTCACGTGTTAATCTCGGTGGAGTTTGGTTTACTTCCTCCTCTGTCACCAAGAGCTGGGACTCCAAGCCGGCGACACTACTCCCAGTTCAGATTTGTAAACAGTTTGAGCATAGGGAGGAAGAACGATTTTTTATCACCATAGGTCAAACATAAGAATAAACTTCAGATGATGTATAAAAGAATTCTTTACCAAATGTAGTTGAGACGGGAAAGAGCAGCGTACCACAGTGAACAGGAAACACACACACACACACACAGCAGAGGTCAGGGGGAGATCCCCTAACACCCATACTTCCAGAAAATGACATCGTTTCAGACTTTCGTTTGAAATCTTCCTCCTCCGGTACCCCTCCTCCTTGAGCTCCAGCCAAGTGTGTTACATGCTAGAATCCACTGATGAGTGCTACATCGTATGTTAGTCGGCGGCATGTGTGTGAAGGGGCGTCTCTAAGGACTTGCACACTTGTGTCCTCACCTGTCTATCACTCTCGGCCTCATTTGCACACAGCAATCACACACAGACTGAACGCTTACACTTTCATGTCCCAGTTTCCCTGCTCACTTTAGTGAAGGATCCCAGGCAATGATGGTTTGAGAGATAGATTTTGTCCCTGTAAATGTGTCGCACTAATCATCCCTGCTTTTCCAATGTGTCTTAATTATAGAGGCAACATGATAATATTTATAATTAAAGTTTTCATACTTTGTACTTTCATCTGACACCCCCACACACACACACACTCACAGACATAAACATTTTGATTAAAAACACAGAGAGGATCCCCAGTGTAGCTCATTGGTTCATTCCCAACTTAAAAATACCAAGGTGACTCAGCGGGTGAAGGTGCTTGTTGCCAAACCTGATGACTGGCATTCAATGCCTGGGACCTACATGGTAGCAGGGGAGAACTGAGTCTTGAAAGTTATTCTCAGCCGGGCGGTGGTGGCGCACGCCTTTAATCCCAGCACTCACAGAGGCAGGCGGATCTTTATGAGTTCGAGGCCCGCCTGGTCTAGAGCTATTTCCCGGACAGGTTCCAAAGCTACAGAGAAATCCTGTCTCAAAAACAAACAAACAAACAAAAACAAAAAAAAAACCAAAAAATGAAAGTTATTCTCTCATCTGGGTAGACTTGTGTGTGTGTGCGCGCGCACACACGCGCAATTAATAAATGCAGTAAAGAAACTCAACTAAAAGATAAGGAAATGATGAACCAAGCGAATGTGCAAGTTTCTATCCTGTTGTTTAAACCAGGGATGCCAGGCCATCACCCTTCAAAGTGGCTCTTGTCACTGACTTCAGAATCCACTACTTTAGAAGACGAGGCCAGGGTCACTGATGGCTTGATTTCCCATAGCAGCTGGAAGCAACGTGATTAGGATCCTTCCCAGTTCTGCGTCATGTGCATCAGGGACCTAGGGAATGAAAAGGAGCTGTGGGCAAATCCTGAGGGCGGAGACAGTCTCTAGTTGCTCCAGGAACTAGTTGTGTGCCTCCTGTGATGCAGCTGTACAGGACTCCAACACTTACGCTCTTTCCTTAAGGGCCTTTCTGGTGTCCATCCAGAATGCTTGGTGTACTGTCTGCCTGTACTACATGTACTACAGTACTATGCCTGTAGTGCGGTGCTTGCACTACGAGACGGCTGGTGAGTCGCGGGCAAGGGCCTGGAGATTTAAACACAAAGACATACAGAGACAGAGAGACAGACACCAGTCACCCTTGAAACAAGAATGCCCCCTTTATTGTGGTCAGGGGCAGCTTATATAGGGATCCTTAACTGCTAGCCACGCCCCATCCAAACCCCCCAGAAACCACTCCCCTGCCATCAGGAACTCTTGAGGTTCTCATGCTCAGAGCAGCTGCAAACACAGGAAAACAAGATGTTATGCTCAGAGCAGTTCTGAGCATAACAAGTTGTTTACAGGTAATTCAGGGTCTGGGGGTCCACAGCCCCCAACACTTTGGAACATATCACTTCCTCGATACAGAAAAAAAATCTTTCTGAAGAGGAAAACAATTCTCTAATTTCTACTTCAAGTTTCGTAGCCCTTTAGGTCGACATTGTACACACTAAATGAACTTGACTGTAGGGAAGGGGTCATGAAGACATCATTGCCTCACTGTGCTTGCCTGAACTGGGGTAACCATTCTCACGGTCTAGCCTTCTTATTTATCCAGAGGATGACGTCACCTTTGTTCTGGTGTGTGCCTCAATTCTACCCCTTCAGAGATTACAGACACAGAAGCATCTGGAATCGCCTGGCCGTTCCTTGACTTTTCAGCTCACTAGGTTTGGCTAGCGAAGCCACAGATAGAGTAGTTGGTACTTGGTTGCAGTGGTGTCTTATGCCTCACCTGAAATGCCACAAGGACATTCCAGAAATGTCTGTGATTATTTACAGTATAATTTTGAATAATACCAGTCACTTCAAGAAGAATGAGTAGGGCCAATATGATGGCTAACCAGGAAAGGCATTTGCCAACCAGCCGGACCACCTCACTTCAGTCCCTGAGACCCACATGACAGAAGGAGAGAAGACATCCATAGGTTGTCCTTTGACCTCCAAATGTACACAGAGGTACATACTCATGCATGCACACATACTTATAAATATTAAAAAATGAAGATGATTGTATTTTCTTTCTCATCTTTTATATTTATTTTTACTTTCTGTGTATAATATTTCACCCACATTTATGTATGTGTAACATGTGTATGCCTGAGGCTGGAGAAAGCCAGAAGGCCTTGTTGAATTCCTTGAGACTGGAGTTACAGACAGCTGCACACTTCCCCGTGTGTTTGGCACACATGTTTGGCAACGAAACCCAAGTCTGTGCGCACAGCTAGTGCTCTTAGCCTCCGGAACCATCTCTACAGCTGGGTCATATCTGGAGCCATTCATTGCCCCAGAGACAGCCATCCTGACTTCTAAACTCTCCCATTAGGGCAGGGCAATAAGTGACCCAAAGGATCAGAGACAGTTCAATCCAGCTTGAACATTAGATTAAAGTCAGCACCCCATGGTCCAAGTTCAGGAGGTGACTAAGCACAATAAAGAAGTTAGGAACCAGTATAGACCTGCTAACCATTCACTAAATCTCAGGTCGCAGGTGTTTCATAGGTCAGCGGAACAGATCGCTACATCCTTAGGGCATAATCACAAACTCTCACTGAAGGACATTAACCAATTTTTATTACACCAAGACGACTGACTATACTGAAAGCTGAATTTATACCAGCGCCTGTGGGAAGGGATTTCATCCAGCTCACCTATGCCACCCCAGGTAGCTTTCCCACAATTCATTTCATTACAACATCATCTCTGAGCTCAAATCTGCAGCTAAATAAACTGCTTTGAAATTCTGAATCTAGGAAAGCCTGGTGAGGCTTCAGAGAGAGAAGAACCTAGGTTAAACTCGCGTTTTAACGTGAAGTTCATGGGCATCTTGCTGGGCTCATTCCCTGCTCTCCTTCCTCTTCAGTTACTTTGCTACTACAGGTGAGCTCTGAGCCCTATCTTTCTTAGTCTCCTAGGGTTTGCAGCCACAGGAAACAGCCTGAAGCGCCAGGGTTTTTAAAATAGCCAGGAAGCCTGGTTAAAAAGTTCCCTGGGTTGAGTGAAAAGAGGTGGCTCTCTCCACAGGCTTGGCGCCTCTGATAGTCCTGTGTTCTCTTGCTCCCAAGCATCGTCTGGGTGGAACTTGAGAAGACAAGCCCCTTCCCAACCGCTCTGCTCTGTCTCAGATCAGAGAAGACTCTCCAGGTTATCCGCTTCAGGATTTGGTTTCCCTTCAGAGTTAGGTCAGCCACGAGTTTCAGTTTTTCTTTTTCTTTTTTTTTCTATTCTTTTCAGCTCTAAAATAACCAACACTGATGTCCTCCAGTACTGGGAAGACCGCGGCAGCAAGGCGACTATAACACCACACCACCCCCAACCTGCTCATGGCTGGCCAGTGATGTCCAAGCTAATTTTAGACCTTGAAGACAAGCCACGGGGAAGAAAAGGATAATGGGCAGAAAATAATCAGGTTCCATGATTTAACTTAAAGCGACTGGAAACAGAGCAATGGGGAAGGAGGAGAGAAGTCAGTCCACCTTGTCAAGTTCAGTCAAGACATGCAACTAAACAAGGCTGGAACTGGAGCTGAAAGACCCAAGGTCTTCTGTGCTTGTGAGAGTCCTGTCTTCCTCTGCGGGCAGAGAAACACCTGGCTGCTGCAGTCTTCGTGTGCTGAGTGCTGGGGAAGGAGGTGAGCCCCAAACCACAGGAGCTTCGACAGCTCCACTTCGCTGCAGAAAATGATCAGGTTTGACTTGGGTATATTTCTGTCTTTAGATTGGGTGTTGCTCTAGTTTTCTATTGCTGTTTATAAATGCCACGATCAAAAGCAACGTGACGAGGAAAGCTTTTATTTCATCTGACAGCTTCTGTGAAACCAGAACAGGAGCCACATGGTTGTTCAGGAGTCACATTGTTAGCCATGATATTAATTCTCCATACCTTACAAGAATAAGTTTCTGATACCTAAGCCTAATGTATCCTGCAAACCATGTTTTTCACCTGTACTGAACTTGTGACCCCCATGATTTATGCCTACCCCCTTTGCCTTGCTACACTCTGAACACCTGTGACGACCCTCCTTCTACATGAAATATTCTCGCACTTATTGTACATGATATATTATTGTACATGATATATATATTCTTCTACATGATACATTCTCATACTTAGACACAAGTTTCTGTCCCACCCCAGTCCCGCAGTCATTCAGTCCCAAATAAACACGCAGAGGTTTATATTAATCATCAACTGTTTGGTCTAATGCTCAGGTTTATTACTAACTAGCTCTTATGACTTAAATTCACACATAATTCTTATCCATGTTTAGCCACGTGGCTTGGTACCTTTTCTCAGTGAGGCTTTCTCATCTTTTTCCTCTGCATCTGGCTGGTGAGTGACTCTCTGCCTTTCCTCTTCCCAGAATTCTCTTAGTCTGTGCATACTTGCTGCCTGGCTACTGTCTAATCAGTGTTTTTATTAAACTAATACGAGTGACAAATCTTTACAGTGTACAAGAGCATTATCCCACAGCAACTTATCCACCCCAAAGGCATCCTGGAACTCTGAGTCTCCCATTCTTCTGTCCACGTTATTACTAGCCAATTAATCTCAAACCTAACCTGTCCCCATAAAAGGGGCCTCAAAAGCCAGTGAGGGACTGCTCTCTGAAACCCCAATTTAGGGGGAGGCAGTCAGGCCAGTTCCTTGTGCACTTCCAAATACAACTAGTTTTAATCAAACAGCCAAGGAAATGTTTTCCCCCCTCAGGTCTAACACAGTCCATCACGAAGGAAAGACAAGGCAGGAACTCAAGCAAGAACCTAGAGACAGAATCTGAAGCACAGACTACGGGGAAGTGCTCATTGGCGCCTTGCCTTTCTTATACAGCCTAGGCCCACCTGCCTGAGGGTATTATCACCTACAGTAAGTAATTCAGGCTCTCCTCCATCATTAGCAATAGAGAGAATGCCCCATAAACATGCCCACCGGTCAATATGACGGTAGCCATTCTTCAAGTGAGGTTTCTTTGTTCTAGATATATCAAATTGATAACCAAGCTTATCTGTCACAAGTGTTTTAAAGGTTGGATAGATTTTATGCATCAGATTTATCTTATACACTGGTGTTATATTATGGGGATATATCTTATACACGGGCGTTATATTATGAGGATATATCTTATACACTGGCTTTATATTATGGGGATATATCTTATACATTGGCTTTATATTATGGGGATATATCTTATACACTGCCATCATATTGTAGGGAAGAGGTCCAGTACTCATCGAGTCCACAATCTGACTTTGACGTTAGAGAAATGGAAGATGGCTGTTGTGGATGGAAATCCATACAAGGCTGAGACTGAGCTAGGAAGAGTGCCAAGACGGAACATCACCTTCCTTCTTCCAGTTTCAATGTTCTGCTCAGTCAGAATTGTACTCAAAAGAATAGCTTGTCCTGCTGCAGAGTCACCAGGCCTGGGAACCCCAGACTGCCCAGTCCCCCTGTGTTTTAAAGAGCAGTCCGCATTGAACCAATAGGTGCTTTATTCTGCTTGGTCAGTGTGTCACCAGCTGAGGAAGGAGGCCTCGCTAAGTTTCCACAAAGGCCGCGGTGTGAGTACACACCTGTCCTCTCAGCCTTTAGGGGCAGAGACAGGAGGGTCAGGGGTTCGAGGCTAGCATGAGCTACATAATGAGAGTTTTTCTCGAAAGTAGATGAAATTTAAGAAGAAACAAAAAAAAATCTGTTATTTGCTTAGTTGAACGTTAATATCAGAAGAAAGGTTTGTATACACTTGCAACTTTACAGCGGCCAGGGTTCCTTTCTTTCCTTTTCTTTAAAAAAAGAAAAGAAAATCCCCACATTTTATTTGGTTGTGTGTGCGCGTGCGTGGTGATCAAGGACAACTCGTCTTCTCCTTCTACCGTGTGGGTCCTGAGGATTGGACTCCGGTCCTCAGGCTTGGCCGTAGGCCCTTTTACCCAGTGAGCCATCTCACTAGCTCCCGGTTCAGGGGTTCATTTTCGCGTTAGCCTCTTATCCAGGGAAGTCCAAGTTTCCCTGGAAATGTTCTGGAAGGAATGGGTTAATGTACATTTTAAGATCCAGAATGTCAATTATCTATTAAATTCTTAACCTTTCTCCTTGTCTGGGGGTTAGAAATAAGTTGTTACAGTCCTTTTGCAACCTGAGATGGACTTAGAGTTCATAAAACTTGAAGCAGGCGTTAGGGCCCTCCCTCTCCTAGCTGGTTTCTGACAAAGGCTTGTCAAAAAGATCAGAATGGGGGAGGGGCAACCTCAGACCCAAATTCTTCACTGGATGAGGCTTTGTGTCCTCAGCCAATGTGGTGGGGAGTTGGAGTTTGGGAGTGGAAGTTCGATAGGAGAAGAGGACAGAAATCTGTCCAGTCCAAGGATTTAAAAAACTACTATCTTGCTGAGCTACAATGGCTCAGGCCTTTAATCCCAGCACTTGGGAGGCAGAGACAGGCAGATCTCTGAGTTCCAGGACACCCAGGACAGCCTGGTCTACAAAGCGAGTTCCAGGACAGCCAGAGAAACCTTGTCTTGAAAAAACAGAAACAAGGCCGGGCGTGCACGCCTTTAATCCCAGCACTTCTGGAGGCAAAGGCAGGAGGATCTCTGTGAGTTTGAGGCCAACCTGGTCTACAACAGCTAGTTCCAGGACAGGCTCCAAAGCTACAGAGAAACCTTGTCTTGAAAAACAAAAACAAAAAAGCAGAAACAAAAAACAAACAAACAAAAGAAACCTCAGTGTCCTAAGCCACATCTAGGGCATAAGCCATCTTTGCCTTTCTTCTTGCCAGTGTCCCTTTCTACAGAATTTTATATTAAGGACTGCTTTGTTGTTTACTACTTTCTAGAATATTTACAACTTATTTTCAAAAAGAGAACTTGGGAGCATAATATAAGCATTTTCATAAAATGTCAAATGTCATACTAAGGATATCAATGGGTAGTAATGGCATAGTAAGATAGATAATAAATAAGGTCCCTCACAGGTGAACTGGGGACAGGATGGATTAGGTTGAGGTGGGATGGAGGGAGAGAGTTCTCAGAGAGATAACTGGGGGGCAATTCAGGGGCAAGGTAGAACCCTAAGGCAACGGAAACTCCCAGGAATCCATGAGGGTGACCCTAGCAAAGACTCCCAGTAACAGGAGACATGGAAGGTAAACTGGCCATCTTCTGTAACCAGACAAGGCTTCCAGTGGAGGGAGGGATTGGGAAACCAAGTCAGCCACAAAACCTTTGACCTATACTTGGTCCTGCCTGCCAGAGGTGCTGGGGTTAAAGGCAGTGCAGAACCTGTGGGAGTGGTCAACCAATGACTGGTCTGAACTGAGACTCATACTGGGAGAGGGAGCTGCTGCCTGACAATGCCTAGAAGGCCAGGAACCAGAGACTGGGTTGCCCCAAGACCAGGGATAGAACCAAACAGGACGGGCAAAAAAGAAAAAGAAAAAAAAAAGTCAATGAAATGATTCCTAATGATATTCTACTATACTTGTAGACCTGAGTTTAGCGTAATAGTCATCAAGGAGTCTTCATCCAGTGACTGATAGGAGCAGATGCTGAGATCCACATCAAAAATTAAGTGGAACTCAGGAAATCCTGCAGAGGAAGGTGAGAAAGGACTGCAGGAACCAGAGGGGTCAGGACACCACACGAAAACAGCCTACAGAATCACCTAGCCAGGGCTCATAGGAGATCACAGAAACAGAGCCAATCATCAAGGCGTCTGTATGGGACTGATCTATAACCTCTGCATATATGTTTTGGTCATGTAGCTTACAGTTCCTATGGGACTACTAACAGTGGAAGCAGGGTCTGTCTCTGATTCTTTTGCCTGCCTTTGGGATCCTTTTCCTCCTACTGGGTTGCCTCATCCTGCCTTAGTATGAGGGGATGTGCCTAGTCTTATTATAACTTGATATACCATATTTGGTTGATATCCTTGTGAGGCCTGCCCTTTGCTGAAGGGAAAGGAGGAGGAGTGGATCTAGGGGGAGAGAGCAGGACCAAGAGGAGAGGAGAGAGGAGAAACTACAATTACGGTGTAATATATGAGAGAAGAATAAATAAAAAGAAAGAAAGAATGCCTTGCCCACATATGCTAGAATAAAGACCGCATACACATGTGCTGGGTTCTTCTTTGGATTTTATGAAAATCCAGTATTGTTCCACACCCCATATTATCATTTGCTTTAACTTCTCTTTGCATTTTCCCCATATTTATGTAAATTTAGCTGATAATACTTTATCATATGATAATCCTTTATCATATCCCAAATGTGAATTTACTGAATAAAAGTGGAAAATTGTAGTAAGAAGCAAATTATTACTAGAGTGTTATTGTTTTTGTTTTGTAATTCATATATGTATACAATGTATTTTGGTTATATGCACCCCCTTCCCCTTCCAACTCCTTCAGGACTCTGCTCCTGCAACAAGCTATTCATTAAAAAATGTCTTTCGAAACAGATCTTCGGTGTCACAGTCCAATGCTATTCATTCACTCATTCATATCCCATCATATATCCCCCCCATCCCACCCCAGTCAACGCTATACTCTGTTCTGGAAATGTAGAATCTAAGTGTAGCCCAAGTGAGCATGAGTCTCCTGAGTCTTAGCTGCCATGGGGGGAGTTAGATGGATGTAACTGTATTCATTCAAATACTGCCTGGCCCATTATATCTAGCCTCTTCTTGGATAACTCTCACATCTTGCTNCAGGACAGGCTCCAAAGCTACAGAGAAACCTTGTCTTGAAAAACAAAAACAAAAAAGCAGAAACAAAAAACAAACAAACAAAAGAAACCTCAGTGTCCTAAGCCACATCTAGGGCATAAGCCATCTTTGCCTTTCTTCTTGCCAGTGTCCCTTTCTACAGAATTTTATATTAAGGACTGCTTTGTTGTTTACTACTTTCTAGAATATTTACAACTTATTTTCAAAAAGAGAACTTGGGAGCATAATATAAGCATTTTCATAAAATGTCAAATGTCATACTAAGGATATCAATGGGTAGTAATGGCATAGTAAGATAGATAATAAATAAGGTCCCTCACAGGTGAACTGGGGACAGGATGGATTAGGTTGAGGTGGGATGGAGGGAGAGAGTTCTCAGAGAGATAACTGGGGGGCAATTCAGGGGCAAGGTAGAACCCTAAGGCAACGGAAACTCCCAGGAATCCATGAGGGTGACCCTAGCAAAGACTCCCAGTAACAGGAGACATGGAAGGTAAACTGGCCATCTTCTGTAACCAGACAAGGCTTCCAGTGGAG
Organism: Bramus lutescens; assembly: GCA_001685075.1. Lineage (NCBI taxonomy): Eukaryota > Metazoa > Chordata > Mammalia > Rodentia > Cricetidae > Bramus > Bramus lutescens. The sequence continues at coordinate 443,867 of LOEQ01000787.1, read as the reverse complement.
GGAGGGATTGGGAAACCAAGTCAGCCACAAAACCTTTGACCTATACTTGGTCCTGCCTGCCAGAGGTGCTGGGGTTAAAGGCAGTGCAGAACCTGTGGGAGTGGTCAACCAATGACTGGTCTGAACTGAGACTCATACTGGGAGAGGGAGCTGCTGCCTGACAATGCCTAGAAGGCCAGGAACCAGAGACTGGGTTGCCCCAAGACCAGGGATAGAACCAAACAGGACGGGCAAAAAAGAAAAAGAAAAAAAAAAGTCAATGAAATGATTCCTAATGATATTCTACTATACTTGTAGACCTGAGTTTAGCGTAATAGTCATCAAGGAGTCTTCATCCAGTGACTGATAGGAGCAGATGCTGAGATCCACATCAAAAATTAAGTGGAACTCAGGAAATCCTGCAGAGGAAGGTGAGAAAGGACTGCAGGAACCAGAGGGGTCAGGACACCACACGAAAACAGCCTACAGAATCACCTAGCCAGGGCTCATAGGAGATCACAGAAACAGAGCCAATCATCAAGGCGTCTGTATGGGACTGATCTATAACCTCTGCATATATGTTTTGGTCATGTAGCTTACAGTTCCTATGGGACTACTAACAGTGGAAGCAGGGTCTGTCTCTGATTCTTTTGCCTGCCTTTGGGATCCTTTTCCTCCTACTGGGTTGCCTCATCCTGCCTTAGTATGAGGGGATGTGCCTAGTCTTATTATAACTTGATATACCATATTTGGTTGATATCCTTGTGAGGCCTGCCCTTTGCTGAAGGGAAAGGAGGAGGAGTGGATCTAGGGGGAGAGAGCAGGACCAAGAGGAGAGGAGAGAGGAGAAACTACAATTACGGTGTAATATATGAGAGAAGAATAAATAAAAAGAAAGAAAGAATGCCTTGCCCACATATGCTAGAATAAAGACCGCATACACATGTGCTGGGTTCTTCTTTGGATTTTATGAAAATCCAGTATTGTTCCACACCCCATATTATCATTTGCTTTAACTTCTCTTTGCATTTTCCCCATATTTATGTAAATTTAGCTGATAATACTTTATCATATGATAATCCTTTATCATATCCCAAATGTGAATTTACTGAATAAAAGTGGAAAATTGTAGTAAGAAGCAAATTATTACTAGAGTGTTATTGTTTTTGTTTTGTAATTCATATATGTATACAATGTATTTTGGTTATATGCACCCCCTTCCCCTTCCAACTCCTTCAGGACTCTGCTCCTGCAACAAGCTATTCATTAAAAAATGTCTTTCGAAACAGATCTTCGGTGTCACAGTCCAATGCTATTCATTCACTCATTCATATCCCATCATATATCCCCCCCATCCCACCCCAGTCAACGCTATACTCTGTTCTGGAAATGTAGAATCTAAGTGTAGCCCAAGTGAGCATGAGTCTCCTGAGTCTTAGCTGCCATGGGGGGAGTTAGATGGATGTAACTGTATTCATTCAAATACTGCCTGGCCCATTATATCTAGCCTCTTCTTGGATAACTCTCACATCTTGCTTTAACCCATATCTAGTAATCTGTGTATCACCACAGGGTCGTGCCTTATCAGGAAGATTCTAACCCATCTCGAGCCAGAGCTTCATGATGTCTGACTCACTGCCTTCTTCCTCCCAGAATTCTGTTCTGTCTACTCCGCCTATCTAAGCTGCTGTCCT
>LOEQ01000787.1:367278-381067 GCA_001685075.1 Bramus lutescens | reverse complement strand
GCAATCCACAGGTTGGGAACCACTTCTTTACTGACTCTTGCAACATACCTTATCGATTATACAAATATATGGTGATGATATCTATTATTAATTGGATATTTTATTTCATTGGATTTTCATAACTATGTTATGAAATAATGATAAAATTATCTTTATTTACATTTATGCCCATAGGGTTGGCCAGAGACGTGCAGAGGGCTCAGTCTATGCAGAGACTCATAGCTGGTCACAGGGCTGAGAATAAGTGACTGTTGAGTGCTCTGCTCTCATGGGACATCTGTATCAACCTCTACCTCAAGGCTCAGGGAACATTGTAGAAAACAGGAAAAGGGCCTGAACTTGCTTTTGCTTATAGAGCAAACTGGCTTCAACTGTTGTTTGAGCTAAGTTGTCTGCTGAAAAGTCTGTGTACCTTGGGCCTTTTCTAGTGCTTATTGGAATATAATTGGAATATAAGGTGTAGCTGTGCTGTTTTAACCTGTATACACATTATGAACTGATGATCAACCAAGCTAATTGACATGCCCATCATGCCACCTGGTTTGATTTTCTATTCAGGGTCATGAGAACACTTGGGTGGTATTTACTCCAAGCTCAAGTCTGTGTCATCATCAACAGTTGCCCCCATGCTGTGCATTAAGCTCTGCACATCTGTGGTGGTTTGAAAGAAAATGGTTCCCAAAGGGAGTGGCACTATTAGGAGGTGTGGCCTTGTTGGAGGAAGTCTGTCACTGTGGGTGGGATTTGCCTGAACCACACCCAGTGAAGCAGACCACTTCCTGTTGCCTGCATATCAAGATATAGGAATCTCAGCTCCAGCACCATGTCTGCCCGCACACCACCATGTTGTATTATGATGATAATGGACTAAACCTCTGACACTGTAAGCCACCCTAATTAAATATTTTCTTGATAAGAGTTGCCAAGGTCATGGTGTCTCTTCACAGTAATAGAAGCCCTAGCTAATACAAGGTCACTGTGGGCCTTTAGCGCTTTGTTGGCAAATGGTGCTTTTCCAGTTTCACTGTTTAAACCATCAGCTCAAGATCTTGTTGCTATGAAGATTCAGAGTCTACAATGCATCCAGGTTCTTTCTATCCAGCCCCAGGTGCTTCCAACATGGCCAGGCTAGAAAACACACTTCTTGCAGCAAGGTGGCCCCTGCACTTTCCTTTTTAAAAATTAAAATACAATTCTATCACTTGCCCGTTGTTTTCTTTCTCAAAGGATTTAGCTCAAAACAGTGCTTTCTTTCTTTTTTTGGAGTGGGGTGGGATAGGAAGGAGTAAGGAGAGGTTGAGACAGGGTCTCAGTTTGTAGCCCTAGCTGGCCTTGAACTCACAGAGATCTGCCCGCCTCTGTACTGCAGGAATTAAAGACTTGTGCCACCAGATCAGGTCCCATGTTTTTCCTTTAGAATGAAAGATCTCAGTATTCCTTTGGTCCTCATCATGGGATAGAGTTGTCAATACATAGGGGTTTCACACTCCCAGAAATCAGAAGGGTGAGTCATGGAAAACTGGCTGAGTGACATCAAAACACACAAGTTTGGCCTGGGTCTCTGTCTTTTAGTTCTAGCAAATGCACGCAAGTGGTTCTCAGATATACGCATTGACTTCAACAAAAAGTCACTGGCAGAGAAACAGAAACAGGATTGCAGTAAACACACGTTGCATTAAGTATTTTATGCACTTTGCACAAACAGATGCGGGGAAGTAACACTTCTCTTTGGTTGCAATTTGCTGAGCTCACTGGCACGCTCTGGCTGTCGCTGAATATGGATGAGTCTTGAGAGTGCCTGGTTGCAGAAAGCCATCTGGGTTCTCCCTGCACAGATGGGTCATAATATCCTTAACCTTGCTGCCGCGCTATCTTTGCCCTTATTTATGAATACATATTATTTTAAATGTTCCATGTTGCTTATTACTGCATAAATATAGTGGTGTTTGCTCCTTGCCTTCCTAATGTAGTGGATGCATTTGAAGACCAGCAACATCAAGGAGAGTAAATACAACTGGAATCTGCTGTGTTAACTGGAGGATGACTTAGAAATTTATCAGTCTCAAAACGCATTCTCTACGGCTTTTTCTTTGTTTCTTTTTTTTCTTTAAAGATTTATTTATTTATTGTGTACACAGTGTTTAGCCTCCTTGCATGCCTGCAGGCCAGAAGAGGGCACAAGATCTCATTACAGATGGCTGTGAGCCACCATGTGGTTGCTGGGAATTGAACTCACGACCTCCGGAAGATCAGGCAACTCTTAACCTCTGAGCCATCTCTCCAGCCCTCTTTGTTTCTTTCATTTTTATTTTTTAATGTTTGCTTATTGCAGTGTTGGGGATCTTACTCAGGGCTGCACACATGCTAAGCAAGTGCTCTCCCACTGAACCACGCTCCCAGGTTCCTCCCCGATTTTTATGCAGAAGATACATTCTATAAACATCGCACTGAGTCTAGAAACAAGCTGGACATAATAATACACTAAATAGGTGGGAACGACGGCAATATTTAGCAAATAGATGGTGTGGCCGTAGGAAAGCTGCAGAAGGAAGCTGCTTATTAAAAAGTGGTCAGAGTTAGAACTTATTTCGAATCAATCCCTTCAAAGAACTTTCATCAAAAATATTGCCTCAGCGGTTAAGAGCACTTCCTGCTTGTGTAGAGGACCCAGGTTTAGTTCCCAGCACCCACATGGCAGCTCACAACCCTGGGCCCTCAAAGTTACCCAGGAGGAACTTGAACTTGAGATCGCCTTGCCTTAGCTTTCTGACTGGCTGGAATACTGACAGACTTGTACCACCAGATCTAGCAAACTCATGTTTCCTGTACTATTCATATTTGGACTATTCTTCCACTCTTGTTTTTAGTTACTAATTGGGGGTAACTAAAGCATAACATTTTTATGGTTTTTGTCTCTTTAAGAGGCAAGCCACGCCCACTCCCAGTGACCCTGCGAGCCTCCCCACCATCTTGGATCTCTGTTCTCTCTTGGCGCCGTGTGTGTCTCTTGGGGCCCGTCTCTGTCTCTGTCTCTCTCTCTGTCTCTCTCTCTGTCTCTCTCTCCTTTTCCCCCTTCTCTAAGTAATAAATATCCAATTCTANCCCTTCTCTAAGTAATAAATATCCAATTCTATTCCATACAATGTGTCTGCCCATGTGTTTCCCACCCATGCGCCTGCCCGCCACTAGTCGCTGGGACTCTGCACCTTCCGGGGACTTTACTGCCGCCTGGGACCCATCGGCAAATGCCCACCACCACCGCCCCGGCCACTGCTCTGGCATTTCTGCCTGCCTACTGCCGCCAGGGATCTTTAAACATTTTTAAAACCCATCATTCGTTCTCATCATTCATTCAAAAGGCATTTATTATTGTGTCGCAGAAGACACGAACAAGTACAATGAAATTGCTTTCATTTGGAGTCACATCTTGAACACCACCACCCACACGCTGTCCCAGACTCCTAAGAACACTTTCTCTGGCAAGGGCTGGGGAGGTGGGAGAGTGGGGGAGTTGGAGTAGAGGGTAGTGGGGTCACACGCCTTTGCTGGTGCCTGCAGAGGCCAGAAGAGGGCATCAGATCCCCTGGCACTGAAGTTCCAGATAGTTGTGAACCACCGAGTAGGTGCTGGGAATTGAGCCTAGGTCCTCTGCCAAAGGAGGGGTGCACTTAACTTTACAGTTGTACACTTTACAGGTACACACTTGACAGGTGTACACTTTCCAGGTGTATAGTTTACAGCAGTACAGTTTGCAGGCACATACTTTACCACTCTACACTTTACAGGTACACACTTAAAATATACACTCTTTATATGTACACATTTTACAAGTTCATTCTTTACATGTACACACTTTGCAATTGTACACTTTAGAGGTATACACTTTACAGGTATATGCTTTACAAGTACACACTTTACAGATATACTCTGTTCAGGTATACACTTCACAGGTATGCAGTTTACTGGTACATACTTACAGGTACACACTTTAGAGGTGCACACTTCTCAAGTACACAATTCACAAGTACACAGTTTACAGATGTTTACTTTAGAGGTACATATTTTATAGGTACACACTTTACAAAGGCACACTGTAGGTGTAGAGAACACCTTACAATGTTCACTTTACAGCTGCACACACTTTACAATTATACTCTTTACAGGTGTACACTTTCCAGGTACAAACTTTACAGGCACACAATTTGCAGGTATACACTTTACAGGTACATACTTTACATGTGTACACTTCAAAATTGTACACTTTGCAAGTACATACTTTATAAGTACACACTTTACAAATGTACACTTTATAAGTACATGCTTTTTAGGTACATATTATACAGGTACACACTTTATAAGTATATACTTTACATATGTACGCTTTATATTTGTTTGTGTACACTTTACAAATATACAGTATACAGGTATACACTTTATGTGTATACACATTACAGGTGTATAATTTACAGTTGTACACTTTAAAATGTACACTTTATAGGTACACACTTTACAACTACACACTTTACTGATACACATTTTACAAGTGTATACTTTCAGGTACACACTTTAGAGACACACTTTACAGACATTCACTTTACAGGTGTACACTTTAAAGTTACACACTTTTTAGGCTCACAGTTTACAGGCTTACATTTTACAGGTACACACATTACAGGTACACATTTTACAGGTGTACACTTTACAGGTTTATACTTTACAGGTACACACTTTACATATACGCACTTTACAGTTATATAGTTTGCATTTACACATGTTTCAGTATGCACTTTACAAGTACATACTTTACAGGTTCACCCCTTGCATTATACAATTTAGAGGTGCACGCTTTACATGTTCCCACTTTACACATACACAATTCACAGGTATACTCTTTACAGGTACATACTTTAGAGGTGTACACTTTACATGTATAGCCTTTATAGGTACGCATTGTATAGGTACACACTTCATAGGCTTACATTTTACAGTTTCACAATTTACAGGTATACACTTTACAGGCACACAATTTACAGGTACACACATTACAGGTGTACACTTTACAGGTAACCACTTTACTGGTATACAATTTACAGGTGTACACTTTACAGGTGTACACTTTTCGGGTACATACTTTACAGGTAAATATTTTACAGGTGTTCACTTAAATGTGTACACTTTACATATACACATTTTAAAACTACACACTTTAGAGGTGCACATTTTACAGGTATACAACTTACAGGTATGTGCTTTACACGTACACACTTTGCAGGTATGCACTTTACAAGTGTTCACTTTACAGGTGTACACTTTACAGGTACACACTTGTCAGGGACACACAGTACGGGTGTACTCTTTACTGGTTCAAACTTTACAGGTACACACTTTAGAGGTGCGCACTTTACAGGTAAATACTTTACAGGTTTATACTTTCAGGTACGCGCTTTACACATATATATTTTGCAGGTATATACTTTACAAATTTACACTTTACAGGTGTACAATTAGGAGGTACAGGTTTGGACTGGATCCTGGACTCACGTAAAGACCATGCCTGTGATGTTAGGATCCTTGTATATGTCTTCCAATATTGGTTAGATTAAACTGAAAGCCAGGGCAGCTTTTACTTCCATTAGTAAAGGGGAAAAAATGATAGACATAAGTAAGTTAAAGTATTGACAAAGTTAAATAAAAATCCAATAAACATGCTTTGAAATTTTTCCACTAGATGGCGGTGTTGTCCAACTTTTGTTAAACAGTGACTGCCTGCTGCTGCTGGTTATAGGATGGTTAAATAAATATCTTTTTAAATTTTGGAATGATACTTGTATGTGTTTTGATTATGGCATGTGCTATATATTATAAAACAATAAAAATCACAAAACAACAACAACAAAACCCCAGCAATAACAATCTCTAAGGAGTGAGTAGATGGTGGATTGATTGATCTCTGGTGGCTGTTGTTGATATAATCGTGTTCCTTCACACATTCATAGGCCCAAGCAGGAACTCAAACTATGGTTGTATTTGGAAATTTGGATTTAGAAAGATAAAACTGTATGAGGTCTAGGGTCGGGGTCCCAGTCAGCCAATGTTAGTGTTCTTATAAGAGGAGGAGGAAGGGTTGGGGGTGTCGCTCAGAGACAAGCAGGAGCTTAGCTTGGCAAGAGCCTGGGATCTGATGCTATCAGCAAAAGAAGAAAAAGAGGAAGAGGAAAGGAGAAAGGGGAAGAGGAAGGAGAAGAAGAAACTCTAATATTGCACACATACAGAGAGAGGGAGGGGTAGATTGTCGCATGAAGACACTACAAGAGAGTCACTGTCTAGCTGCACATATCTTATGGACCTGTCATCCCAGATCACAGGACTCTGAGCCAAGAAGATCATGAATTTAAGGCCATTGTGAGCAACGTAGTAAGACCCATATATATGTAAGCAAATAGATGAAATATAAAGTAAAAAAAAATGCAAAAAGAACATAGTTGCTGTCAAACCAGAAAGAATGACCACATCAGGAACCGGCAGCCCAGGAGGCACTTGGAGCTTGAACTTGCGGCCTCTAGAACTCTGCGAGAACAAATATCCGAGCTTCGAGGGTCTGTGGTTGGGCTCCCTAGCAGAATGGTTCAGGGTTGGCTCTGCAGCCTCTGTCTGGAGCTCCTGGGCAGGAGTTAGTGCTCCTGTCTTACCAGTGAGTGCAGGAGGGTCCTGGGGGCAATGAGTTGCTTACAGTGCTGAGGTGTTTAGTATGAGTTCAGTTCCCCATGCGAAGCCTTACCCACTCTGAGGAGTGGACAGGGGTGGGGTGGGTGGAAGGCAGAAGGTGGGAGGAGCAGGGGGGAAGGAGAGGGAACTGGGATTGGTATGTAAAATGAAAAAAAGATTTATTTTTAAATAAACTGAAAAAAGATTAAAAAAAAAAAGGCTGGGGATGCTCTGATTACAAGGTCCCTTTGGCTTTCTATCTTCCCCACCCACTGACTTCCTGCCCAGGATCTACTTCTTGTCTTCCTGCCCAGGCTCTGCTTCATTGGGAGTCACAACAGCTGCGGATATAGCCGGTCACTCCTCTCACTGAAAGTTTGGGTGCTAAGAGTCACGCTCAGAGATTTTCCTCCTCCCTCTTGGTCCCGCCCTTCTTGGGGGTGCCTGGTAGATGTTCATCTCGAGTGGAAGAACCCAAGCTTCTGTCCTGGGTTCATCCGTAACCTTCATCTTCCTCTTCATCTGTGACCACTCCCTAGGCAACCTTAACCAGAGAATTAGTTACTCTTTGGTCCCTGTTACCAAAATACGCGAGAAAGCCAACTTGAGGGAGGAAAGGTTGGCTTGGGCTCACGGTTTCTAAGGAGGATGGTTCGTTGGTCTGTCCTGACCGGGTAGACAATCCCCAGGGCCAGTTCACAAGATCTCATTCCAGGAAGCCGAGAAGAAAACAGGAAGAGGCGAATATAATCCTCAAGGCTCCTCCCTCATGACTTTCACCAGCTACACTACAGCTACACTACAGCCTACCACCTGATGGAGAAGTATTCAAAACCCGAGCCTAGGGAGGATGTTTCAGAGTCAAGCCACACTGATGAGGCACACAGACTGAGTTAGGGAGGGAACGTTGAACCAGAGTGCGACCCACATTCCCCTTTCCCTGCTTCCTGATCTGCAGGTGTGTGAGGGAACAGCCTCTCACTGCCTCGCTCCTGCCCCCATGGAGCCTTCTGGTCGAATTCTCCGGAAACAAAAAGTCTTAAATTGCCTCTCACTGCCCCGAGAAAAATCAACTGCAGCGGGGAAACACTGAAGAGCAGCAGACAATCACAGCAGGAACAGGAAAACAGGTGGAGCTTTAATTTACTGGTGGTGTTTCTGAGGACTGGGAGGGAGAGGTGGAAAGTCTGATTTTCAGGTTTAAGTGCTTATGGCTAAAATAAACGTGTTTTTAATGGGACTTTTGTACTTTTTGGTGGTTGTTTTTTTTAGACAAGGTTTCTTTGTGCGGTTGTGGAACTCTATCTGTAAACCAGGATGGCCTCGAACTCTCAGAGACCTGTCTGCCTATGTATGTCTTCTGATTGCTGGGATTAAGGGCGTGCACCACCTGCAACTTCTGTGCATTTGAATATGCAACCAAAACATGATTATTTGCATAGATGATGCATAGCACTGTAACACTAATTATGGTTTTTCAAATCAAGCAATTTTAATAAAAAAATAACATAGGCAATTATATAGATTATTATACAGAATTCATTCAGGGCTTATATAGTTCAATTCCCTTAAGGGCACACCTAATTTTTACATTTGACATTCCTGGATGTTCTTGGCATGTTGTCATATACTTCTCCTCACAGAAGATGATGAATCAACAAGGTAGCGTTTTACCTTATTTCTGTACCAGAGAGAAGTCACTTGGATTTTAGAGCGTGAGAGATGAACCAGTAAAATTGCTTTGCCTCATACACAAATAATGGCAAATCTAAATGGGGTCGATACTGCTGTGTTCTGAATTGTCCCATGGGGAAGTGACAGAAGACATTCCCGGCTTTCTTCCAGCCTCCCAACTGTGCTTTCTCACCTGTGTGTTTCAGCTGGACCATCGTTTCCAGTCTGAGTTGCCGGGGGACTTGTGGAGCTTGTACATCTGGAGAAGGCTCAGAAATCATTAAGACTGACAACCTTGCATTCCTGGTTGGGAAATAGGACTCCAGGACAAGAAGAAACCTGCCCAGGACATCTGGGCAGTTTGTGGGTAGCTGACATAAGACTCAGGTTCTCTGACTGCAGTTGCCTGGTGCTGGGGAAAACACTGGTAAGTATGGATACAGGCCTTTGGGGGAGGGAGGTGTGACACCGAATCCCATTGTGGGGATTCGGAAAAGATATAGTCAAAGCCTGGGAATAAGGTTTGGAATCTAGGGATCATGGCCAGAGTGGCAGAATTGTAGGGATGAAGACGGGGACCCAAACAGCTCCAGGACCTTGCTTTCCTATCAGATTAAACTGTGACCCTCAGGATGAGTTCATGACTGTGAGTCCGCACATCCTTGACACCAGATACCGCCAATAACAATCAACCTTATCAATAACGCTGTTCAACAAATGCCACTGATGAAAGAAGTCAAATAACATGTCTGGTGATTTAGATGAGAACACAGGGGCGTTTTCCACTCTGTAAACATTCAGCTGCATCTTAGGCCACCTGGTAATGGAGACGCTGAAAATCGGACTGGGTTAACTTAAAGTGGTTTTTGTTTTTTTCCTGTCTTTGGGGTTGGGATTTCTTAACTCTTAAAGTTTAGGATGCTGATCAATAATAACTCTTTCCGATAGGAGCACAGATGTATGCACATCTGATTTGCATTGCAAGATCCACATCTTACTGATGAGCTCACGCATTCAGGAAACGTAAGAATGCCAATAACTAGAGCTAAGGTTTCTGTGTGCAGCTGAGGGTGTGATCACTTGGTACTTTACCTTGTCAGACACAGTAGGCTAATATTTGCTCTATCTGCTACTGACACACTATAAATGAAGTCGGTTTCTAAATATGACCATGATTTGGAATCCTATAATCAGAGACATAGCATTCATTAATGGATGTTGATGGTCTCTTTTTCTTTCTCTTTCTTTTTTTTCTTTTTTTCTTTCTTTCCTTCCTCNCCTCCTCCTCCTCCTCCTTCTTCTTCTTCTTCTTCTTCATCTTGTGTGTGTGTGGGGGTGGGTTATGTATATGTTTGTGCCAGTGTGTATAAAAGCCAGAGGTCAACACGGGGCATCTTCTTTGCTCACCCTTCACTTTTTTTTTGGTGGTCATATTCGGGTTCTCTCCCTGAATATGGAGCTCATTTTGGTGCGTCTAGCCAGCCAGTGAATTTCAGGTACATACAACTGCAAACAATGAAGACCTGGTTTCGAACAGGGTGGAAACTGAAGACCCACAGCTGAGGTACTTTCAGTTCTGCATTTGCACCGTGTGCCCACGCTCAAACACACCCTCAAACACACTCTCAAACACACCCTCAAACACACTCTCAAACACACCCTCAAACACATGCTCAAACACACCCTCAAACACACCCTTAAACACACTCTCAAACACACCCTCAAACACACTTTCAAACTCACCCTCAAACACACACTCAAATACACACTCAAACACACGCTCAAACACATGTTCAAACATACTCTCAAGCATACACTCAAGCACACGCTCAAACACATCCTCAAACACACCCTCAAACACACTTTCAAACACACACTCAAATACACACTCAAACACACCCTTGCACACTCAAATACACCCTCAAACACACCCTCAAACACACACTCAAACAACACATGCTCAAACAACTCTCAAACACACCCTCAAACACATGTTCAAACACACTCTCAAACACACACTCAAACATACTCTCAAACACACACTCAAGAACACCCTGAAACACATGCTCAAACACATTTTCAAACACACGCTCAAACACACATATACAAATAAGCATAATGATAACGGAAAGAGGCTAAAGACAGGAGAAAATAGATTTGAATGAAGGAATTTCAAACACATCAATGATAAAGTTAAGTGTTAAGAACAATCAGAAAGAGTTGATATGATAGTAACGATTTAAGGACTGTGATTTCAAGCCAGGTGGTAGTTAAGCTTGGATCACCAATTGTCATATGGAATCTCGGCCACCAACGCATTCATAAGTCTGAGGCAAGAGGACCGCAGGGATTAGACCAGTTTGAGCTATTTAGCAAGACCCCATCACAAAAACCCCTATAATAATAGCAATAATAATTGATAATAATCGCATAGAAAAAGATGCAAGTCAAAATAGCTTTAAGACCTGTACATATTGGGCTGGAGACCCAGCTCAGTTGGTAAGATGCTCGTATAGAGAATACAAAGTCGTGAGTTCAACCCCTGGCATCACAGGAACCAGGTGGGGTGGCAGATCCTGGTCTAAACCAGACACAGTGTTGCATGCCTGTAATCCTAGCATTTAGAATGTGGAAACAGGGAGATGAGGTTTAAGGTGAGCCAGTGGGAGACCTACCTGGAACACATGAGCCCTTGCCTCCCTCTCTACCCCCTCCCCAAAATTTGTACATAACCTGATTTATGATCCAGCCTGCGTATGCTTGGAGTTTTCTAAAGCTGTCGAAGTCTAAGCCAGTTAAGCCCGAGTCTTTGTAGGTAGCTCTGGCTTTAGTAATTTTTTTTCCTGTTTAAAGATTTATTTTATTATTTTAGTTATGTAAATGGGGAACTCTGTGTACACCCGAATGCGGGTATCTATTGAAGTCAGAAGCATGGAATCCCCTGGAGCAGGAGATGCAAGCAGTTGTGAGCCACTCGACATGGGGGCTGACATCCAAACTCAGACCCTCTGGAAGAGCAGTGTGCACTCTTAACCAACGAGCCCTGGTCTAGGACTGCTGATGGAATCCCCAGAAGAATCTGAATTTCTCCAGACAGGAATTGAGTCAGTAAGTTGTGTGAATCTTTTTTGGGGGTGTGGGGAGGGGTAGGCGTGATGACTCCGTGGGTAAAGATGTTGACTGCCACGCCCACTGACCTGAGCGCAATCTCTGGAATACACATGGTGGAAAGAGAGAACAAATTCCACAAAGTTGTCCTCCAACCTCCACGCGTGTTGTGGCACAGGCGGCCACGTCTCCAGAGTATGGAGTTCCAAGGACAGCTTTCCTGGTGTGTTCTGTTCCACCATATGGCTCCCAAGGATTGAACTCCCTTTGCTGGGTTTGGCTGCAAGTGCTTTTATCCGAAGAACCATCTCGCTTGCCCAAATGTGTGACTCTTAAGTCAAGATTCATCCCTTTGGGCAAAGGAGGGTCCTGTCCTCTCTTTAGACACTTGGTTGCCTGATAAAAAACAAAAAACCCTGGGAGGAATGGGGAGAGACAGCACCTTCCTGATTCCCCCTGTAGCCACAGAAGACCAATTTCATTTTGAAGTCACAGAAGGACAGAGTACAAAGGCTGGCCATTACAGAAATGAATTCCTTCTTGTCAGAGCTACTCAGACACTGATGCGGGCTTGCCAAGATGACAGAGAGCCGAGGTCATGGATTCCGATGACGAAACAGGAAACCCATTCACAAGCTTTTGGCACAGTGTCCTCTAAGTTGATGGCTTGGCTAGAAATGGGTAACTGGGTTTTCCAAGTCTCTTTTTATATCCTCCCGGAGAATGACGGAATCTAAGAGCTAAATGAGACCTCAGAGAAGATGCGCCTTATCTTCCCACCGGTTGCTACTGGCTTCAAGTTTGAAGAGCTTGAGACAAAGGGATGGAACAATGGCGCATTATCCCAGAAGTTGGTGACAAAGGCCGGACCTCCCCCTCCATTTCCATAGTCTTCTTCTGGTTTCACTTTCTGTGATCAATGACTCCTTCCAAGGTTTCTCTGACTGTGCCTCTGGGGACCTAAACTGTGAACTGTTCCCAGCAAAACCCCGCACGAACAGGATTTAGCTTTCTTTAACCATCAGTTCTCTAAAGGGACACAAGAGGGCAGCAAAGGTTTAGGGAAAACATCCGGTTCGTTGGCCAACACAATCGCAAAATGTTTGGAAAAGACTTATTGGGGTTTTTGTCTTGGGCTTGTTTATTTGATAGCCCTGAGACTGTTTGTTTCTTGTACTTTTCAACAAGGGGTTGGGGCCGTCAGAAGTTCAATCTGTTTCTAAACGTATTTTTGCTAAGAAATGGTGAAAAGCGCTCCTTAGTAAAATGGGACAAATGGGCTGGTAAAAGGGACTAGCAGGAAAGGGTGATTGCTACCCCAGCCTGAGTTCAGCCCCTCGGACCCGCATAGTAGGAGAAAGTAGACTTCTGCTGTCCCCTGGCCTTTACGAACGTGAACATGTACACAATAAAATAAAACACAAAATAAATGCTAAAATAGAAGCTGAAAGCCTATCCCCTTTTGAATGCTAATTTTGAATCATTTCCTTCCATAAATTATAAGGTTTAGTGTGATGTGCAGATTAAGAAGCAAGAAACTTCAGAAGGATTGCTGGCAGGAAAGGAAATGAGGGTGGGGAAGGGGACTGGACAGACTGGAGGGGTTGGTGCAGGACATACCGAGAATATTGGGACTTTATAATCACAAAATATTCGTTCTTTTTAAAAGAACTTGTCCTTTAAAAGTATTTATTTATTTAGTCATTATATATATATANCCTGCATGTATGTCTGTGCTTACACATTTGCCTTTGTAACCATGTTCCTGGTGCCCTTGGAGGCCAATTGGGGCATCAGATCCCCTGAAACTGGAGTTGCAGATGGTTGTGAGCTGCCATTTGAGTGATAGGAACTGAACCTGGTCCTCTGGTAGAGCATTAAGTATTTTGGGGTTTTTTTGAGACAGAATTTCTCTGTGTGGCCCCAGCTGTCCTAGAACTTGCTCTGTAAACCAGACACAGAATATTCTTAACCCTGAAGACACTTCTTCAACTCCACAGTGTCCAGACTCTTTGAGGCACCTTAAAAACACAGGCAGGCACAGGCACAGGTTTGCATAATCAGGTGACATTCATATTCTCTGTTTTTCTTTTCAAAGGAGATTGAGCTCATTGCTGGAAAGCATATTCACATACATACAATACACACACACATACACACACAGAGAGAGAGAGAGAGAGAGAGAGAGAGAGTAAACACTGAAGTGAAGAGCCCTTCTTTTTAAAATTTTTATCTATTTTTTAATTGATTTTATTGAGCTCTACCTTTTTCTCTGCTCCCCTCCCTGCCTCTCCCCTCCCCT
>LOEQ01000787.1:307913-322328 GCA_001685075.1 Bramus lutescens | reverse complement strand
TGGGTCTATACAGACCTCTTCCCAGAATAGAGGGCAGATTCTTTGAGACCTGTCTTGATCACCCGAAGGTTTCAGAGGTTCCACTAATACCATCTGATTTCAGGGCTGTCTGAATGGCATGTTCCCAGGATCAAATAACTATTTTTTTCTTCTCTTTCTATTTTTTTTTGGGGGGGGGAGAGCTTTTGGCTTCCTTGTCATAGGGAACATACAGATTCTTGGGTTTGAACTGTTTACATTTAGTATAGAGAATGAGCTAGAGTCTTTGCATGTTAAATTCTCCCAGCACCTGTCACCCGGGTTCTTAGTGCCCTCAGGCGATGACATCTTGGGGTTCTGGTGAGGCTTATTTCCTTCCTCTTGGGTGTTTAGGGGCAGATCTACCTAGAAAGGAGAGTGTCTCTAGCTATGTTCCCTGACAGTTTGGCTACACCCCTAATTTCCTTGGACCAGCAGTGGAAAAAAAATCTCAGTTGAGTCCCCAGGACCAGGGTTTAGCAGTGCTCTTGTTTATAGGAGTCCTGACCTGAAAGTGGGTGAGGCATTTCGGATATAGTCACAATGGAGGTGTCGCCCTTGGTTCAGTAGAAAAACCTCCTATCTCCTTTTGGAGCATTTTGTGTGCACAAAACACAGTGGGATCATAGAACTCCCATACTGAAAAGACAGAGCCAAGGCCTCTCTCCTCCAGGGTCTGGAAGCGTGGCTTCCCAGATGCTGGAGCCCTATTCAAGGTCAGGTAGCCTGAGTCCTCTTAGGTTCCACATGTGTGTGGCAGCCAGTTGCAGATAGTAACTGCAGGGGACCCTCAATGAGATCGCCTCACAAAGGAGTCCTTTTTGGCCCAGGAGGAAAGGGTGTGTGTACTTAGGCTCTGGGGAGTGCTAAAAGCCCACAGCTTGTGTAGGAAACTTACCCTCCCTCTAGCACGCCCTCTCCAGGATTCCAGGGACCCAGTTATATGTGGGCAGCTCTCCTTTCACCCTCCCTACCCTCCCCCAGGGCTAAGGGAAGGACAAAGGACCTACAAAAGAAAAAAAATTACAACAACAAAGTATCAGCTTGACCCCCCCCCACCAAAGAACACTGTTTAATGAGGTGGAAAATTCTTCCACACAAATTGCTTTTTCTACTACTTTATGAGAGTTCATAAATGTTAATGAAATCCAGTTACCAAAAAGTAACCATACATCACTGCCACTGAAGGGAGGCAGAGGAAGGAAGGTGCCGCTTAACCTCCACTCATAATTAAAACAGCTGCTGTGACAATGGCCTTACCACTGACCAGGTGGCTGAGGCCCAGGGCAGCCGTGCTACATTGTACCCCTTCCAGGTAGGCCACTGGTGGCTTCTTCTCTAGACAGCGACTAGGCAGCCTCCTTGGCAGGTACATCAGCAGCAGCAATAACAAACATCTAGAGGTGGGGAAGAGAGTTCGAAATTGCTCTGGGCTTCCTTCTTTTTGTCAGGGAAAGCTTGCTATAGCCTCAAGATTCATCAGACCCCGTGTGGAGAAAGACACCTTTCCACTTAGAGGAAGAGGACAGCCAAGCTCAAGGTCCAGGAAACCAGAGTGTGAGCTCCAGAGCAGGTGAGTTTCTTACCCTCCTCCCTCCCTTCCTTTCTCTCTGGGATTGAACCCAGGGCCTATCAGATGCTAAGCACCAGTTCTACCACTGATCTACACTCCAACTTTATTTGGGCATTTTTATGCCTACCTTAATGTGTGTTGAAAAAGTGAAGGATTGAGAAGATCTAAGTTAGGAGGTTAACTAAATCATGTTAAAGAAATCTTGATAACATTCCAAAGTGAGAGTGTGAATCTCAAAGGCACAGTATGGTCAGTATTCCACAAATGGATTTGATCACAAGGTTACAGTAAGCAAATTGTACTCTGATGCTTCTCTGTCTGCTTCTGTCCTCCTCCATTTTGTTTGGTTGAGACAGGGTCTCCCCTCAAACTTGACATGGTGGCGAGACCGGCCTTGGACTCCCAATCTTCCTAATTCTACCTCCTGAATACAGGAATAACTGGTGTGTGCTGCCACACCTGGCTCCTCTTTCTCTTAGAGAGCTAGAGAAATCAAAAGTCATTTTGAGCCAGGCGGTGGTGACGCACACCCTTAGTCCCAGCACTTGGGAAGCAGAGGCTGGCAGATCTCTGTGAGTTCGAGGCCAACCTGTTCTACAAGAGCTTGTTCGAGGGCTTTCTAGCTTTCTAGCTCCAAAGCTAAAGAAACCCTGTCTTGAAAAACAAAACAAAACAAAAATAAATAAATAAAAAACTTGACTTGCACATATTAATATTCTATGTACTATTTTTATCTATCTATCTATCTATCTATCTATCTATCTATCTATCTATCTATNCTATCTATCTATCTATCTATCTATCTATCTATCTATCTATCTATCTATCTTCGAGGCAGGGTCTTAATATGTCTTCCCAGCTGGCCTAGAACTCACTGTATAGATGAGACTGGCCTAGAACTCAAATTTTCATGTATTTTAAAAGTTAGCTTACAAATTGGTGGGTTTCGTTACAGTTCTTTTTTTTTCTTTTTGGTTTGTTTGCTTGTTTTGAGAGAGAGTTTCCTCTACTACTCCATCTGGTTTGAAGCTTACTTTGTAGATCAGGCTAACCTGGAACTCACAGAGATCAACCTGCCTCTCTTGAGTGCAGGCTAAATACCTGCATCACTACATCCAGTACATTGGGCCATTTTGACTCTCTCTCTCTCTCTCTCTCTCTCTCTCATACTTTGGTTTTATTCTCACAACCCCCTTACTCCCCTCCCCCACTAGTCCCATCTCCCATTTTTCTCTTTCTTTTCCTCCTCACAGATAGTCTTCCCTTCCCTTCCACTTCCACGTGTTTCCTATTTCCCTAGTCTCTCTCAGAGTTCCCTCCTCTCCTCTCATGTATTTCAGCCCATCATCTTTCTTCAGCTACTGTGATCAGTGCCTCGGGAGTGTAAACTCTCAGCCATCTTTGATGAGAAAGTCTACGGTTCCCCCAGCTCTCCAGCTCTCCGTGGCTACACAAGCTCCACCACAGAGCTCCACCCCAAGACTTTGCCTTTTATCCTTTTTAATGAGAGAAGGAAAGCCGAGAGGAGGCAAATCCAGTGTCTCTTAGACACGCAGGGGTGACTGACAGTGCCCCACCTGGAACTCCGGTCTCTGGGACACAAGTCTGGAGGAATTCCACAGGCATCTTAGCTTTCCTGGCTGTAGCGTGGCGAAGATAAAAACCGAGCCTGCTTGTGAAGTGCTAACCCGTCGGTGATTGCGGTCTCACACTTATCTTTGCATGCCTTCTTATCTCTGCCACTTGGGTTTCTCAAAGCCCACTCTGCAGCAGCCACAGTTGACTGAGCTTCCACTGAGCGCTGCTTTGGGGTGCCGGAGGTGATGGGCTTGGCGAGAGCAAAGGAGAAAGAGGGCCTTGGCTAAATGAAGGAAATAGTTGTTGGGATAAGGTGAGTTTATTTTTTTTTCCTCCTGCATCTTGTGGGGTCTTAGGTTTGGCAGGAGTGGGTGAGCCCACTACCCACCTCCACAATCTTCCTTTGGGTTATCCTCCTCCCTTTTAATTGCAGGGTGCTCTGTTCTGCCTTGCCCGGGCCATTAGCCCTGCTGTTGCCTGCGCTCTTAGCAATTGGTCCAGGCGCTACAGTGAGAGAGGTTAAGTGTTCATTTTTGCGCGGAAATTTGCAATGCTGCTCTGAGACGACATAATTACTACTTCCCACACCGTATTGTGTCTAGTAGAGGAATGGCCACAAAGACATCAAACAAACCCTGGGTCTCTGTGACTGCCTCCTGCACCTGTCATCCTTCAAAACGTGGGTAAACCTGTGGGTTCTGAAACTCTTTAGTGTCTCTGCACACTAGTTCCTTGTCTGGGGCAACACCTGGAGGTGTCTTTAATGTTTGAAATTCTCATCAATCAAAGAAGAGGCAGATCTAGCAAGACACTCTGGCTTCCTAGGGGTTACAACCATCGGTTTCCATACTTCGTTCTTGCGTCTGCTCAAACTTGAATTCCATTGATAGGATTTAAAAAAAGTCTTATTGAGGAACTTTTAGGCTGGTTTTGTGTGTGTGTGTGTGTGTGTGTGTGTGTGTGTTGGGGGAGGGGAGGGTACAACAAGAGAACAGTAATGCTTTATACATCAAATGGGACCTAGTCATTTTGATATATGGAATTAGGCTAGGGAATGTGTTCCCAATTGGGATGACGTTGCCCTGGAAAGGGGCAAAAATTGTCTCTTGGGGGAACAAAATAATCTCAGCTACTACAATGATCTGTGATCCTCTGTGCTCAACCCTATCCAACAACACAGTATTTCTTCTGATTTAATTTCTCTTGTTAGATTTTAAATTGAATTTATTTTCCTCTCCTTGGAGGAGCTGATAATGAAATAAAGGCTGGTGAGCCATTGGCCAAGCTGGAAGAGTTTTGCTCAGGAATTCTGGTTACTTCTGTCTAAGATCCGCGGTACTGTGATGTGAGCACACTGTGGAAGGAATACATGGATGAGGCACCGAGGGGGGAAAAAGAGACTTGAGCAATTGGCTAAAACACAACAACGAGGGGGAAGATGGAAGGTGGAGAGCTGGTTCAACAGTTAAGAGCACTGGCTGTTCTTCCAGAGGACCCAGGTTCAATTCCCAGCATCTACATGGCAGCTCACAACTGTCTATAACTTGAGCTTCAAGTACTCCGATGCCCTATTCTGACCAGCTCAGATATGTATTTAGTAATATACATACTTGTAGGCAAAGCATTTGTACACATAAAATTAAAAAAATACATTTTTAAAATCATTGGTGATAGGTCTGGAGAGATGACTCAGTGATTAAGAGCATTTGCTGCTCTTATAGAGTACCTGGGTTCAATTCCTAACACCTACGGGTGGCTAACTGCCATCCACAAATCCATTTCCAAGGGGTCCTATGCCTTCTTCTGACCTCCTTAGGTACCAGGCATGCATGTGTTGCAATACATGCATACATATAGAGAAAACTCATACACATAATTTATTTTTAAAAATATATAAAAAAATGCAATCCAGGGATGGTTGGACACTCCTTTAATTCAAGCACTTAGGAGGCAGCAGAGACGGGAAGTTCTTTGTGAGTTCTAGGCCAGCCTGGCTCATGGCTCCAAAATTTATCATTCTTTTACTAATGAAAAACACCCTATGGTGGGTATGGTGGCACACATCTTTAATCCCAGCACTTGGAGGCAGAGACAGAAGGATCCTGAGTTTTAGATCAGCCGGCTCTACCCAGTGAGTTCCAGGACAGTCAGGGCTACATAGAGAAATCCTAGCTTGAAAAACAAAGAAACAAAATAAAACAAACAAGCAAAAAGCCACTCCTGACTGGAAACAGGGAACTGTAGCTCAGTGGTGGACTGCACGCTTAGCATACAGGAGTGTTGGGTTCGATCATCAACACCTCCACAAAACAGCCCAGATCTGTGTCTTGGTAGAGACACCCCTACCCCAATATCTCAGAAAACTGCTAACTAAATTCTCAACTGCTCCTGTAGCTGCCTCAGACATAGGTTATCTCTGGGGAGGCATGGGAAGCCAACTTCTGGTCTCAGTTTCTCCACTGGAAAACTAAGTTTCTAGATAAAGCGATGGTACCTGTAGATGGTCAGGACTTGGCACAAATGAATTCTCTCGTTACCATTTGCAAACAGATGGCTGTGGGATGGGCAAGCATGCTCCCTCCATTCATGCAGAGGGTAAGGGATCAGATTTTAATAGACAGAGACAGCAATGAGCCTCCTCCCCAGGCTGTCTGTAATTTATTCTTTTGGTTTGGAAGTTTTATTCTTTGGACTAGCTGTAATTATCTCTTCTACATCTCGTCCAAAGCTTAACCTGAGAAATTGCTGAGCTCGATATGTGGGAGTTTCAGAGACCGGCTTGGAAGGAATTTTTCACTGTATAAAGACTGAAGTGGTGGAAATAAGACAAATTTGGAAAGTGTACTAAAAGCTGGACTCTAACAATCAAGAAAGCAGAAATAATGATAATTACTGAGTAATGGGAGAAGGGTGGCCTGAGGGAGAGGGGCCCAAAAATGGTCTCAGAAATCACTTTCCCCGAAATGGCCCCATTTACAAAGAATGATAACAACTCCTGTTTCCCCTTCACTAAAGCTTAAAAAATAAAAAGCCCTGCCACCCACAAAGACAGCCTGAGTAGTTGTAAAGTGCCGAAGGAGGCCATGAACCTGGTAGGCTGTGTGAGCAGAAAACCTGCCAACCAAGTACAAAGGCAAGCCCGCTGGGAGTTAGCGACTTCCCAAACCAAGGCCACAGACTGAGAAAAGTCTCCAGCCCACAGTGTCTCCCTCTCGAATAGCATTTCAATCCCCACAGGTCAGAGGGCTGCAGAGGGGGCCATGGGTAGATATAAACCGTTACACAGAAACCCTTCGTGTGAAGTGACTGCTTGACCAGTTGCATACCATAGTCACACAGACAGGGACACAAAAGCCACTTGTTAGCGCTGCAGACAAGGCAGCAAGGGAGGCCTGAGAAGGCTGACCCGCATTCCTCAGCTAACGAACAACAATTCTTCCCATTCACACCATATCAGGACTGACTGTTCAATTGTAGTCATGTTATTGTGGCTGCTACTCCTTTAATGACACCCTCTCAAAAGTTTAAAAGTTGACTACTAACATTTGTTTCACTCTGGATCTGAGAGAGAGGGGGGAAGGGAGGGAGGGAGAGGGAAGAAGAGGCATTGGATTTAAGATTACTTAATTTTATTTTCTGTGTATGAGTGTTTCGCTGGCATGCATGTATGTACACCATGTGCATGCTTGGTGCCTCAAAGAGTCCAGAAGAGGATGTCTGATTCCTTGGAACTGAAATTATAGACAGTTGTGATCTGAACCCCCAACCTCCCACGCTATGCAAGAACAGCAACTGCTCTTAACCACTGAGCCAGGACACTGGATTTTAAACTTCCAAGTATTTCAAAGGTGTATTGGCTGGTTCTGTGTGTCAATTTGACACAAGCTAAAGCCATCAGAGGAAGGAGCCTCAGCTGAGGGCACACATCCATGAGATCCAGCTGTAAGGCATTTTCTTATTCATAGGTGAATAGAGGAGGGCCTACTCTGTAGATGAATGGGTGGTGCCATTCCTGGGCTGCTGGTCCTGGATTCTATAAGAAAGCAGGCTAAGCAAGTCAGGGCAAGCAAGTCAGTAATCAGCTCCCCTCTATGGACTCTGCCTCAGCTCCTGCTTTCAGGATCCTGCTCCATTTTGAGTTCCTGCCCTGACTTCATGCAGTGGTGAACAGCAATACTGAAATGTAAGCCTAATAAAACCCTTTCCTTCCCAACTTGCTTTTTGGCCATGGTGTTTCATTGCAGTAAGAGAAACCCTAACTAAGACAAAATGTTTTAGTTACAACACAAGCTGCTTTTAAGTCAATAGCTCCCAGTATGAACTAAAGATGGACCTGCTTGAAGTTGGACTGAGGTCTCGGGGAAAGATCCGTGATCTGGAAGCTGATGGGCGGGCAGTGTTCAGCTGTAGGCAAGCTACTTACTATGGTTGTGGCTCCATTTTTCTCATCTGTAGTATGGACTTAATTATATATAGTGTCTCCCCACCCCCACCTTTTTTTTTCTGAGACAGGGTTTCTTTATGTAGCCCTGGCTGTCGTGGAGCTCTGTCTGTAGACCAGGCTGACCTTGAACTAACCTGTCTCTGCCTTCCAAGTGCTGGGACTAAAGGCATGCATCACTATTGCCTGGCTTATAGTGTCTTATATACATTTCCTTGACATGCCGGCCAGGCAACATAAAATAGTCTATGGTAAAACTAGAGAGTGCCTTGACACCTCAGGGTGGTTGTACAGTGTGCTCGAGAATGACCTACTGCAGATATTTCCTTCCTGATATCCCTGGATCTAGTCCTCCCCCCGCCCCGTCAGTCTATACTATGTTTAAGTGGGGGGATGTCATGTGACAATTATATTCCCGAGCCCAAGTTTAGTTAAACCAAACACTTTCCCATCAGCCTCCAGGAGCTCCCTTTCTTTTCACACCTCTTAAGCTGGCTTTGACCTCACCTAAACTGATTTCCTGAACTTTTTGTCCCATGAAAGAACTCCAAAGGCCACAGGCAGAGAAGACCCAAGCTTCTGCTGTGTTTTTGATGCATCAAGAACTTACGGGGTTCTATCCTGCCCTCGCTCAGCCTAGACTCTCACTATTCCCATCAAAGAAATTTCAGAATTTATTCCTATCCATTAAATTTACAGCATGTAGCATCTTTGTTTGGCAGGGCTGGTGATGTAAAACACACTAGAGAAAAGTCCTATGTCCATGCCACACCCCATTACCCATATCTTCAGTGTATCCTCCATTAGCTGCATTTATCTCTTCCACTCACTTTTTAGTGCACGCGTCTTATAACTTTTTTTAACATTGCTTTAATTTTGTTTAAAACCGCATAAGCCTAGGAGTGCTATCAGTGTTTATTGAGTAGTCCTTATCTTTATCATAAAGTTATTCAACATGTCACCATGAGCGCTCCAGGTATGATGCCATTCCAGCTAACAAAGTGTGCACATTACCTGTTAAAGTCTGTTTCCCTCAGCAGATGGTGAGACAGGGTTTGTTTCTGTTTCCACTCCACATGGGGATTGGCAGAATGTAGCACATCAGAACAATCAAGAGTGCTAGGTAAAGCCGGTGTGGTGGCAAACGTCTTTAATCCCAAGGCTCGGGAGGCAGGGGCAGGCGGACCTCTGTAAGTTCGAGGCCAGCCTGGTCTAAAAAGGGAGCTCCTGGCTTGCCAGGGTTACATAGTGAGACCCTGGTATGTGTGTGTGTGCGTGTATGTGTGTGTGTGAATATATATATGACACATACATGTGGTCAAACAGATTCTTTTTCTTTTCCGGTGCTGGCGATGAACATGCCTAGTGCATGCCAGATGTGTGCTCTACCGCTGAGCTGCACTTGCTGCTGCAATCGGTATAGTGAGTGAAAGTTTCCCTGTTTTATAGTGGAAAACATTAGACAAAAGCATCAGGTGGGATTAGCAGGAAGGCTGTACATTTAGAGGAGACATTTGCATGCATGGGTGGATGGACAGATGAATGGATGGAAAGATGAACAGACAGATGAATGGACGGAAAGATGGATGGACTGAGACTAGCTGACTAAATTTAGTTCTTCATGTGCTAAACTGGCTTCAGCTTTTCAGTTTCATAGTTAGGTGTTTATTTTCTTTACCTTTTTTTTTTTTGAGAGAGAGAGAGTCTTACACAGGAGCTCAAACTGATCCCAGACTCATGACAGTCCCCTTACCTTCCTGAGTACTGAGACTACAAGCATGTTCCACCATACTGTCTCCTCCCTCCCTTCCCCCCCCCTTTTTTTTGAGATAGGGTTTATCTGTGTAACAGTACTTGCTGTGCTGGAACTTGCTCTCTACAGCAGGCTAGCCTTGAACTTAGAGCTCTGACTGCCTCTGCCTCCCAAGTGCTAGGAATAAAGGCATGCGCCACCCACACCCAAGGATAGTTAGCCTTTCCCCATTACTAAATTGTTGCTGGCACACAATTTAATTACTCTTTCATAGTAATTTATTTTTATTTCATACACATTCGCAGCTTGCCTGCAAGTATGTCTGTGTGACGGTGTCAGAGCCCCTGAAACTGAAGTTCCAGGCAGTTACGAGTTGCCATATGGGTGCTGGGAATTAAACCAGGGTCCTCTAGAAGAGCAGTCAGTGCTCTTAACTGCTGAGGCTTCTCTCCAGCCCCTGCTTGTTCCTTGTAAGGACCAATTCCTCCAGCATACCGCCACTGAAGTATCAGCTGTTGTGTGCATGGCTGTGTTTTTGCTGCTGAAATCTCCCATGGCTTTCTAGGTGAATGAGTGTCATCAGAATTAATGATGGAACGATTAGGTTTTATTAGGTAATTAGTAAATGCGGAAAAGGAAGATCGTAGGTGATGCTTCTATGCCCCTTTCCTGTATTTGTAAGAGAAGAATACAAAACCGAAATGAGTAATGCACTGGGTCAAGGACTCTGGCAGAGGTTGAGGTGTGGGTCCCCTTGTGATTGCATCAGAGTAATGAAAACAGCAGAACTGCTGAAGGTTTGTGGAAGCATGCATGCCCTTCCCTGGTGTGGAGATGCGTGTGTGTGTGTGTGTGTGTACCTATATTTTAAACTAAGAGTATGCTGGGAAAGAAACACACAATCAAAAATATGCCCCACCTCAGCAAAACCAACTTCAAATTAAGCAGTATAGACAGAATTCTTCCTCCCTCTTTTATTGAATATAGATTATTTTCTTGCCCAGCATGGTAACATACCATTTAATCCTGGCACTCCGAAAGGCAGGATCAGGTGGATCTTTGATTTTGAGGTCAGCCTTGTCTACAGATTGAGTTCCAAGACAGTCAGGGCTATATAAAGAAATCTTGTCTCAAAAAAAAAAAAAAAGAAAAGAAAAGAAAGAAAAGAAAGGAAAAAAATGGATTTTTTTCATATAATATACCCAGATTAGAGTTTTTCCTCTGTACTAGCTAGGATTTTTTGTCAACTTGACACAAGCTAGAGTCATCAGAGTGAAGGGAGCCTCAATTAAGAAAATGCTTCCATAAGATTGGTCCATAGTCAGTCTTTAGGGCATTTTCTTAATTAGTGATTGATGGGGGAAGCCTAGCCCTTTATGGGTGGCACCATCCCTGGGCTGGTGGTCCTGGGTTCTGTAAGAAAGCAGGCTGAACAAGCCATGAGGCAATAAGCCAGCAAGCAGCACCCTTCTGTGGCCTCTGCATCAGCTCCTGCCTCCAGGTTCCTGTCCTGCTTGAGTTCCTTTCCTGACTTCCTTTGATGGTGAACTGTGATGTGGAAGCCTAAGCTGAATAAGCCCCTTTCCTCCCCATGCTGCTTGGTTGTGGTGTTTCATCAGAGCAATAGAAACCCTAACAATAGACTTGCTTCCTCTACTCCTCCCAATTACTCCCCACCTCCCCTCCCAACTGGATCCACTCCTTTTCCAGAGAATTTTTTTTTTTCAAGACAAGGTTTCTCTGTGTAACTTCCCTAGCTGTCCTGGAACTCAGTCTGTAGACCAGGTTGGCCTTGAACTCATAGAAATCCACCTGCCTCATGAGTGCTGGGATAAAAAGCAGGCACCACCACTGCCTGGCCAGAGAATTCTTGTACAGCAAGGTTGTAGAATTTAGCCAAAATGGAGAATGACCCTTTGCAGTCATGTATCAATTCATTTGTGATTAGTCTTTTAAACTTTTAAATGTCCTATGCTTTTTTTGTCCCATAATATATGTATATATTTAAAACTGTATGAAATAAAACTCAGAAATTTCTCCCCACCCTGTTTGTGATGGGTCACTTGGAGCTTGTCTCTCAAAATGTAGTGAAGTCCTCTATAGCTGGATATGTTCCTCCTTACTCTTGGGATTTTTTTTTGGGGGGGGGAGCCACTACCTAGTTCCCAAACAATCATGCATGGAGACTTTTTCTTTTTATAAAACCCTGGTCTTAACTTGGCTTGCTTCATGACAACCTTTCTTGACTTAAATTATCCCATCTACCTTTTGCCTCTAAGATTTTAACTTTTCCTATTTCTGTATAACTTTTCTTTCCTTCTTATTCCAGGTCTGGTTGTGTGGTTGGGTGGCTGGCTCCTTCTTTTCTCACTTCTTGATTTTACTTTTCCTAGATTTCGCCTCCTCTTTATTCTCTCTGTGGTGTGGGTTTCCCTTCTGTATGCTGTGAATGTGTTTTGTTAATGAATAAAGCTGCTTTGGTCTTATAGCAGGGCAGAATAGTGCTAGGCAGGAAAACTAAGCTGAATGCTGGGAGAAAGTAGGGAGAGTGAAAAAGATACACCATGTAGCTGCTGGAGGAGAAAGATGCCCATGCTCCAGTACTGGTAAACCATGAGCCTTGTGATAAAATATAAAATAATAGAAATGGGTTAATTTAAGATGTAAGAGCTAGATAGAAATGTGCTTAAGCTATTGGCCAAACAGTATTGCAATTAATATAGTTTCTGNATATAAAATAATAGAAATGGGTTAATTTAAGATGTAAGAGCTAGATAGAAATGTGCTTAAGCTATTGGCCAAACAGTATTGCAATTAATATAGTTTCTGTGTGATTATTTCAGGTCTGTGTGGCCAGGAAATGAATGAACAGCCTCCACCAACAAATCAATGCCATTGTGGGCAGCTACATCCACATAAAACCTAAGAGAACTTAAAAAGGAATTCTAGATACAGAAAACAAAACAAACAAACAAAAAAACCCAACAGAATTTAGCACCACTTCATGGTAGTCACTTTTTTTTTTTTAATCCGGATGGGCTTTGCTTGCTGGCAGCAAACAGGGGCACCACAGCTCCTTTAAGAGGTTTCCTGACTTGGCCTGAGACAGCAAACTCCACAGGAACAGGCCTGAGGTGGTGAGCTCTACGGAGTCAGATTGAGCCAGCAACCTAGGCAGGAACAGGTCTGAGCCAGCAAGCTCTGTGGGAGCAGGAGCGAATCCAGACCAGGGACATTTATGAAGACAGGACTGAGCCTGCAACCTAGACCAGAGAAGACCTGAGGCAGCAAACTCCACAGGAGCAGGTACAGAGGAACAACTGCTGAAGGAATGGGCTGGAACCAGAGACCTCTGTGGGTCCAGGCATGAGTCTGGGATCTATGAGGGTGTAGGTGGAAACCAGAAACCTCTGTGGGTCTGGGCATAAGTCTGGATCCTTTGAGGGAGTAGACCTGAGCCAGGACCCCTGCAGGTCCAGGTATCAGTCCTGGGACATCTGAGGAATTAGGCCTGAGCCAGGACTGGACCTGAGTCTGGAACCTACAAGGGAGTAGGCAGGAACCAGAGACCTCTGCAGGTCCGGGCATGAGTCTGGGACCTCTGAGGGAGTAGGCCTGAGCCAGGATCTCTGTGGGTCCAGGCATACCAGAGTCTGGGATCTCCGAGGGAGTAGATTGGAGCCAGAGACCAACCCCAAGCAAGGCACCTCCATAAGAGTGGATCCAGACTAGGGACATTTACAGAAACAGGTCTGAGCCAGCAACATAGGCCAGAGCAGGCCTGGGACAGCAAACTCCATGGTGCAGAGCAAACCTTGGGAGTGGTGAGTGACCTACAAGAACATAGAGTGACTGGAACCGTGGCATTGACTGCACCACGAGGAGCAACTGGCACCTGGAAAATTGATCACCAGAGTCACAGATAGCTCCAACTCTACCAATTAGAGGAAAAAATGGGTAGACAAGGTAAGAACACATGCAACACCACAAAGAGTAACGGGACGCCAATAAAATCTAATAACCTTACAACAGCAAGACTTGAATAACCAAATATAGATGAAGCAGAAGAAAATGACCTAAAAATAACTTCAGGAAGATGTTTGAGGCCTTAAAGAGGAAATAAAAATTCCCTCAAAGAAATGGAGGAAAAAAGAAAGGCAAAAAATTGGAAGACATCAACAAATCCCTTAAAAAAATACCAAGAAAAAAAAAAGATATTTCCTTACTCAGCTTTAGTGGTTAAAACTACACAACTTCAACAACAACAACAACAACAACAACAATAAAACAGCTTCCTGATTTGTGCTGGTAGAATGACCTCTGGCTCTTTCAAGAGGTCCTGCACTTTAATGGGATTTGTGAGCAGAGTGTGACAACTTGCTTAATGGCAACATAGACCTGTTGTGTGCCTGGAAATGGGGCTGTGAGCATGGTTCACAGGGCTGGCAGTGAATGGACCTCTGCCATGATGGACTCAGTGAAACTAGAAGGCAAAGCAGCCTTAGTGCTAGCCACACTGTTTAGCATTTTAAGAAGGGCTCCTGGACAGAAAAGGATTATAGATCTGTAATAGGACAGATTAACATAAAAAAGACCACTAAACAAGATACAGTGTACTCAAAAAATGTACATAGGCTTGGGAGAAAGAGAAAAAGAATATAGTTATTTTTTAAAAAGATGAGTGGTTTCAAAATACAAAACAAAGTCTTTAAAGAGATAGAGTACAGTCAGTAATAGATTAAAGGAGTAAAGGAAAATAAGACATGTAAAGATGGAAAATACACAGAGAGTCTGGATTATGTATATTATTCTGTTTTCTTTGTATTTTTGACTGTAATGAATGAGCTAAGTACAGAGAGACATTTCATTGTACACAATGCTAAGCTAAACCAACATATATATTTTAAAGGTATCTTGACTTCAAAATTTAGTTCTAAGGATATGTTGCTTTGAAAAAGAGGCTCTGCTTTTATTTGCACAGAGGATGAGAACCTATGGATTCTTTCCAGACTAATATGGTTTGATGGACCAAGATCCCCAAAAGGCCTCTGT
>LOEQ01000787.1:285154-297557 GCA_001685075.1 Bramus lutescens | reverse complement strand
TCTCTTTCTTTCTTCCTTGGATTTTTTTTGTATTTTCTTTCTTTTTCATCTTTTGGTTTCTCAGTATAGCTCTGGCTGTTCTGGAACTCACTCTGTAGACCTGGCTAGCCTCCAACTCAGAATTTCACCTGCTTCTGCCTCCTGAGTGCTCGGGTTAAAGGTGTGGACTACCACTGTCTGGTATAAATGCCACTCTTGATGGCATGACAGTAGTAGTTACCTTGGGAAACAACCAGATAGGGAGGTTTCAGAATTGACAAATAAGTCACGTTTTTCAGGGTCAATAAGCTTGACACAAAAATCTCTAGAAGGGTGAGTTCAAGGAACCAGTAAATCAAATCAGATTCATTCAGTGTGAAAATGAACTATGGGGACAACAGGGACTTTCTGGCATTGTTGTTTTATGTCCTAAAAGATGTCAAGTCTTCAGCATGCTGGGAGTGGGCAGTGGTAAAACAGAACACGAACACTGGACAATAAGCCGTGATCTAACCTCCTGCGAGGAAAGCAGATCATGGATATCAAGGCAGACTTGACATTCTGTTTTTGATCGTCACAGCCTCTCACAGGCTCGGAAGAATGATGCCTTTCAAGAGTGCTGCCATGTGACTAAATACCACAGGAGAAATGGGAACGACAGACAGTATCCCTCTGTGAATCAGAAATGAGGTGAATCACCCTCTAAGACCTGTTGGAGGAGTTTGGGATCCTGGCGGATGAACAGCTCAGAGCCTTGGGAAACTCGGGTAGGTGACAAGACCCACTTCCCTGCCTCAGGCTGAGGGCACTCAGGTTGTTTCAACTTGCACTGGCTGCTGGGAAATGTCTCCTATCCCTATCCCTTCTCCTGCCAGGTGCTTGCGTGAACCTACACAACTTTCAGCTGCCAGGTAACACACAGGGCTTTGGCTGAAGCCCATCAAGGAAAAAACCTTTCAAAAGTACGTTGTTTTGATATGTTCTTTCGTTTTCTTTCTGCCTGTGCAAACTGGGCTCATCTTTGAAGACCTCTGTATACCACAATCTCTCTGCAGCTGGATCTCTATGACGAATTGTGATGGGACCTCTTTTCTTTGCTCTTTGTCTATCTCAGTGTTTTGTCTTTGGCAGCCAGGTGAGGTTTACAGTGGTAGAGACTTGCTTTTCATTTGTGTTGCTTGCTTTTCCTTTCCTATGACATAAATGAGTCAATGGAGTAAGTTATGCTTTGTAAACTGGGCGGTGTGGCGTACACCTCAGCAGAGGTGGGTGGATCTCTATGAGTTTGAGGCTAGCCTGATCTACAAAGCAAGTTTCAGGACAGTCAAGGCTACCCAGAGAAACCCTGTCTCAAANNNNACACCCACCCAACCACCCAACCAACCAACCAAATTAAAAAAAAAAAAGATATGTTTCATACATGCTTGGCTTTTATATTGCACTCTTGGAATTCAAGTTTTTTTTTTTTAATTCATCTTGTGTTTGTGGTGCTGGGGATCAAACACAGAATTTTCTACCTGCTAGGCAGGGGCTCTTTCCCAGCTGGAAATGCCAGTTTTTGATGATCTGAAGTAGACAGTCCACACTCTCTCTTCCATGAATATTTCTTAGCCTAAGACTCCCAATTCAAAAAATTATTTTCATTTTTATTAGCATGTATGTGTGTGTATCTGCGTTAATGTATGTAACATGAGTGCAGGTGTCTGCAGAGGCCAGAAGAGAGTGTTGGATCCTTTGAAGCTGGAATTAAAGGCAGTTATGAACCACTTGATGTGGGCACTGTTGACTTAACTGGAATACTCTGGAATGGAATAATTTTTCTTAACTGCTAAGCCATTTCTCTAGCTGTGAGTCTCAATTTTTTTTTAGTTAAAACCAACCAACCACCTGCCCACCAACCAACCAACCATTTGTCAACCAACCAACCACCCACTAACCAAACAACCAACCAACCACTTATCAACCAACCAACCCCTGAACAATCACCCAATAACCACATATCCACCCACCCATCCATCCACCAACCACTCACCAACCAACCAACCAACCAACCACCTACCAACCAACCAACCAACCAACCAACCAACCAACCAACCAACCAGCCACCCAAAACCATTAAAAGCAAGACCATGACCAGATTCATGTCTTTAACACTCAGGCCTTTGAGAAACATTGACTATGCAAGCCACAGCTCTCAGCATGCATTTATTTATCACCTACTATGTCAAATATTTTATTGGATTATGGGAAGGCAGGAATCATCATATTGTTTTTCTGTGAGGTCCCATTATCCTGGTTTGGGGCACTCGCTAATTGTGATACTTTGGCTACATATGTAAGTGAATTAGTGCTAGGACTCGAGGAGGAATGTCATTCTTCAGTTCTGTCTGGGTTCTCTTCTAAACTTGTCTTACTGCCAGGGTAGGCAGAAAAGGAGATGGTCACAGGATTGGGCTCTGAAGGTTGATGTTTCAATTTGCAAGGCAGAAGACTGATTACAATATTCCATGGATGTGAAGTAACCAAGCCTCAGTGTTTGCTCCACAGTAGAAAACAGCAGCTTTCAGAGGTGGAGACTAAGCAGGGCAAGGCCGAGGGGTTCAGAATGGACATTGCTAATCAAATGACCAATGTGGCGTCATTTTAATAATCTTTTTTTCAGTACTGGAAATTGAATCCAGGGTCTCAAACATGCTAGATGAGCACCCTATTGCTGAGGTATATCCTAACCCCCATTTCACTTTTTATTTATTTAATTAATTTGTTTATTGAGGCAAGATCTTCCTGCATAGTTCTGGCTAACCTGAAACTCAATATGTAGACCAGGCTAGCCTCAAACATGTAGAACTCTGCCTGCATCTGTTTCCTGAGTGTTTGGATTAAAACCATAATTTTAATTTATTTTACTTTTATTTTATTTTACTTAAATTAAAAAGATACGTTTTATTTATTTATTCTGTGTTGGTGGGATGAGGATGGGGCGTACTTAGCATGTGTGGAGGTCAGAAAACAACTTGTGGGAATTGGTTCTCTCTCTTTTACCATCTGAGTCCAGAGAATTAAACTCAGGTCATCAGGCCTGGTGGTGTGTTTACTCACTGATCCATCTGGTCAACCTTGGCTACTTTTAATTTTAAGACAAGGTGTGTTTGTGTTTTAACAAACTTGTCTGAAGCTTGTCTGAAGATCAGGGTGCAGGGCTAAGCCACTAGAGGCCAGGCAGTGGTGGCATACACATCTAATTCCAGGAGGGAGAGGGATCTCCGTTAGTTCAAGGCCACTGAATCTGTTTAAAAGAGAAACAGACCTCACGCAAAGGTGATCCCAGCACTTGGGATCCCACGCCTTAAATCTCAGCACTAGGGAGGTGGAGATGGCTGATAGATAGGTCTGGGTGGAGGGAGGAATATATGGTGGGAGGGGACAGGAGCTCAGTGCAGTCTGATGATTGGCCCTGCAGTCTCAGGATCACCCCTGAAATTTGAAGTTTGGTGGAGACAGACAGTCCGAGGATGCAGTCTGAGGTGCAGTCTGAAGTGGTTTGAGGTGCTGTCTGAGGAGGAAGTCTGAGGACAGGATTGCCCTTTCAGTCTGAGCATCAGTAGAGGTGAAAGGTCTCTAGTGGCTGGCTGCACTGCTTTTCTGACCTGTCAGCTTTCACCTCCTAATGTCTGACTCCGTGTTTTTATTATTAATACCAATTAGAATTCATGCTACAACAAGGCCTCACTAAGTTTTCAAGCAGGCCGTAAACTCACTTTGTAGCCCAGACAGGCCTTGAAAGTTTGATCCCTCCTCCCTCAGCCTCCCCAGTAGCTGAGATTACAGAACGGTGTCGCCAGACCCAGAAGACCATTGTTTAAGATGTATCTATTTGTGGGGTACTGTAAAATAACTTAGTCCACAAATGAAGTGTATAAGGATCAAATCACACTCATTGGCATTTCCATTTCCTTAAACATTAAAAGTTTCCATGTGTGGCAGATTGAACCCAGGGTGTTGGATATTCTAGGCCAGTGTTATACTGATCTAGATTCAAGTCCACAGGTTCTGATTCTGTGCAATGGTGTATGTGTCTGTGAGGTACAATGTGATATTTCAATATGCAAGGCTTGGTGTAGACATTCCCTTGGCTAGCCCATTGTCTGCAGTTGTGTTATCAAACTCTTGTCTGGACGATGCACTGCAGGTGTTTCACAGATGAAGCTAACACGTTAGTGGATGCGGGAGGACTTCATCTAATTATGTAAAGGTTCTAAGAACAAACTCTGAGGTCTCGTGGGGGAAGAAAGAAATTCCCTTGCAGACTATAGCAGCAATTTTTGCTCTTTCCAGCTGGTCAGCTTGTCCTATGCATCACAGGCTTGGCAGTATACACCATGGCATGAGGCCATCTGTGGCAGTTTGGATGTAATTGGCCCCCATAATCTCATAGGATGGTGTCTTAGTTAGGGTTTCTATTGATGTGAGGTGACACTATAACCATGGCAACTCTTATAAAGACAACTTCATTGGGATAGCTCGTTTACCGTTTCAGAGATTTCAAACTGTTATCATCATGGTGGGCAGCATGATGGTGTGCAGACAGACATGGTGCTGGGGATAGGTGAGAGTCTTACATCTTGCAGGCAACAGGAAGTCAACTGAGATATTGAGCAGGATCCTGAGTATAAGAAACCTCAAAACCTGCCCCCCCCACAGTGACACCTTTCCTCCAACGAAGCTGTTCTCACTCCGACAAAGTTACACCTCCTAATTGCGCCACTCCCTGCAGAGGGAGCAGGAGATGAACATGTCATGCTAATAAAGGTACTACCACATGGCAGAGCATAAATAAGGAATATGGGTTAACTTAAAATGTAAGAGCAAATTAATAATAAGCCTGAGCTACTGGTCAAGTATTTACAATTAATATCAGCCTCAGAGTGGTTATTTGAGAACTGGCGGGTGGGAGAGAAACATTAGATTATACTTTTGTTTTCCCTGCCCACACATCTTTGCTTTATGGAAACTGGCTTTCCCATGCTGGAATACACCTTGAGGCATTTTCTACATGTTAAGCAGGTGGCAACCCTGTGCCCTTGAACTTTTCTCCCTCCATAATTATGAACTACACAAATCTCTTTTCTTTTAAAGATTTACTTGAAGTGTGTGTGTGTGTGTGTGTGTGTGCATTTGCTGTGGGTGTCTGGAAAGGCCAAAGAGGGGGCTGGAGTCACAGACAGTTATGAGCTGCCCAACTTGGGTGCTGTTCAACAGTCTCTGGTCTTTGCAAGAGCAGCAAGTGCTTTTAACTGCTGAGCCACCTTGATAACCTCCTTTCTTTATTAATTATTCAAATCTCAGGTATTTTGTTAGAGTTAACAGAAAGCAAAGTCAGGCAGTAGGACTGGACTTCTAGGCTCTCTTTCAGTTCACAGGACCACATAAGCAATTCTGGTTAATAAGATACTAATGAAATAAAACAAATGATCGGGGTCACAGTGTTTCCATCATGAATAACCACTGGTATTGCTTGAGACAGTCACTCTCCATTGGCCTGTGTTCTCTCAGAGGTTATGGTGAGAACTCTCCTGATTATTCAAAATGGACAAATAGCACAATCAAGGAATAGTCATTTATTTGAGTCATCCATGGAGATACAGTTGTTTCTTATGCAGCATAACCAAGCCATCCTGACTGACAGAGAAATCCAATCAGTGGATCAAAGAAATCCCGTTTCTAGGTTTCTCACATTTCTTGGGTGTGCCTGCATCTGGAAGTTGGTCTGATGTTCCCTTGCCATGTCCCACAATCCTTACATCTGGATCCCATTGAAAACAGAGCAGAACCTGTAAACAAGAAGACAGCTCCATGTTTTGTTTTAAAAATGAATGTCTGAGGGCTTGTCTGGAATCTGGTCAGGATGCAGAAGTGCAGAATTCAAGTCATTTCCAAGGGATGCATTGCCAGATCTTTGAAACCAATTGTTCAAAACTCCTAACTTCACCTTTATTTAAGGAAGAAATTGAAGGTCATAGAAATGAGCTGAGTTACTTAGCCAAGGTTAAACAGCTTGCTAGTAGATGGCAGTAGAGGTGAGACTAGAACCCAGGACCCTTTATCATAAGTAAATTCTGTGCATCAGAGGATTACATGTGGCAGTGAAAAGGCGTTCATTAGACTCAGGTCAGCTCTACTCAGTGTAAAATTGGTGGAAGCTATAAACAGGCCCCCCCAAAATACAAAAAAAGCAGATGAAATTAAATTTAATTACATTTTGATTTAAGCAATGTATAGAAAATAATATTCTATTGAAACATAATTACTACAAGCATTATGAATGAAGAGATATTTTATATTTTCATAGTAGCTTTGAAATTTCTCATGTGTGTTCGAGTATTTCTTATTCAGAAAGGCTGAATCTCAAGGATTCAGGATGGCAGTATGGCTTTATCTATCTATCTGTCTGTCTGTCTGTCTGTCTGTCTGTCTGTCTGTCTGTCTGTCTGTCTGTCTGTCTATCTACTATTAAATCTCATTTCTCTTTCTCCCCCTCCGTGTGATGTATGTGTGTGCACGTGCATGCACGTGTCCATGTGTGCATGTATGCAGGTGTGCATGCATGTGTGTGCGTTCATGTTCAGACATGCATGTGTTACTGTGGGTATGTATGTGACTATCAGAGGATAACCTAGGGTATTAACTGTCATCTTGCACTTTGAGACAGGCTTCTTATTCTTCATTGCTGCATACAACAGGTTAACTGACCTGCAAGCTTTTGGGGACTCTCCTGACTCTGTCCCCCAATCTTACCATCAGTGCCCTGGGGATTACAGATGCATACCCTACAATGCCCAGCTTTGTGTGGGTTCTGGGGATCCAAATACAAGTCCTTAACCTTGCCCAACAAGAGGCTGACACATTGAACCATCCCTCCAGCCCTGAATTCTTGGGGATCCGAGGCCTTTAACTCAGTTCTGTTGTTAAATATATGATTTTGTACCACACAAGATGTTTCTCAATTTCTCTATCTGGTACCAGACACCATAGCTCTAGTTACTTCATCATGCTGTGAAGGCAATTAATGAGATAATGTCTGAGTTCAGCAGAAGGTCCTTTCTGCTCAGGCTCAAGGTGCTGCTCTTTTATGTGTCTGCGGGGAAGTCCCATGAGCACCCATGGGAACTATGCACGCTGTAGCAACAAGGAAACAAAGCTGGCCAGGCAGGGAGTAATAGCAGGTTGCTGACAGGGATCTGCTTTCCTGTGTGGGTGGGGACTTTCTGGGGGAGGGCTGGAGACTCACATAGTTTGCTCGTACTGCCACACCGTGAGGGTTGTCATCTTGGCTGGCTGTTGGGTAGGGGAGGTGAGAAAGGTAAAACCAAGGCTTTAAAGGCGGTCGTCTTAGTGATCACGTGTGTGACATCACACTGTCCCTTTTATGCGGGGCACTTTATGGAGAAACAGACAGAATAATGCTCTTTCTGCATCCAGAAGATCGAGTTCAGCTTTACTTTCTGTGTTGTTTTTTACATTTTTATCTTTTCAGGTGGTACTGCTTGGCACAGCTTGACTCTGCAGGTTTGAGCATCATAGCATATGGGCTTTGGGCTCTGTGTGGGAAACAGCCCGCCACCACCAATGCTGGCAGATTTGCTCACTTTAGGAAACACCGGCATTGTGGTTGTATACTTCTTGCTCCAAGTCTGCGATTTCAACCTCCGAGGAAACACCGGCATTGTGGTTGTATACTTCTTGCTCCAAGTCTGCGATTTCAACCTCTGTGTTCCCACGCGGTGTGTTAAAACAAATCCAAACCCTGAGTTAATGGAAAATCTCTTAAAACTATATACTACTATAATGGCAGTTCAAAATGTAACTCGAAATTCAAATCCCAAAGGATTTCTGTATATAGTACATTTAACTGTGATTATAACTTTTTGTGATTTGGAATATACAGGTAAAATGTTTCTAGTTTTTTTTTTAATAGTTGATTTTTTTAGTCTAGTGGGAGGGGCTCAGTTGGTAAAGGCACTTGCTGTCAATGCTGGAAACCTGACTTCCATACCTGGGCACACACAGTAGAGGGAGAGAGCAGATTCTTGGACGTTGTCCTCTGATTTTTACACAAGGTCTTTGTCACACACACATACACATGCATGTGCACACACAATACACTAAATATAATACAACTTTTAAAACATTTTCCCTTTTATTCAATAAGCTGTAAGTCAGAATGTCTGGGAGAGTTGTTTGTGTTGTTTTCCTTCATACATTAATGTTTTCCAGATTACAGAAAAGTACAGGTTACTCCACGAATTGCTAGGCCTCATGACTATTACCTTCTTGCTTAAATTTCTAATTAGCTAGTGATCAAATACTTCTGAACCCTGTCAAAATAGTGCTCCATGCTACACGTGGGTGTGGCTTGCTTTTAAAAGCCAGGTTGTTGCTTACAAAAAAGATTTATTTTATGTATATGGGTGTTCCACCTACATGGACATAGCTGTATGCGTCACATTCATACAGTGGCCAGGAAAGAATGTCAGATCCTCTGGGTCTGGAGTTAACAGTTGCGTGCCACTATGTGGGTGCTGGGAACTGTACCCGGTCCCCCTGCAGCCAGTGCTTTAAACTTCTGAGTCATCTCACCAGTGCCCTGTGATAGAATTTTAATAGAACCCTAAACTGAGAAAGCTTTAGGCAATGAAAATACTAATCAGGGGAAAATTTAAGAATAGGGACCAGGCTGCATTTCATCCTGTCTTCCTACTAGGTACTCATCAGTGTGTGTGTGTGTGTGTGTGTGTGTGTGTGTGTGTGTGTGTGTGTGTGTAGAGCCCAGAAGAGAACATTGGACATCCTTATCTATTGCTTTCCACCTTAGCCCCTGGATACATAGCTTCTCAATGAACCTAGATCTAATTATTTTTCCAGCTAGACTGGTGGCCATCAAATGGCAGCAATCCTCCTGCCTGTTTTCCCCGCAGTGCTGGGGTTACATTATGTACAATCACACTCAGCTTTTTACATGGTGTTAGGGGCTCTAAACTCAGGTCCCTACGATTGCATAGGTACTCTTACCCACTCATCTAAATTCCCAGTCCTTATACGATCATTGTATTGTTAAATCCCATTTCTCAATCTTTGGGGGAGGGTTACTTATTTTTATTTTTCATGTGTGTGTGTGTGTGTAGACCTGAATGTATGTCTGTGCACCACATCCATGCAGTGCTCAAGGAGGCCAGAAAAGGTTGTCATATAGCCTGGGGTTGGAATTACAGATGATTTTGGGCCTCCGTGTGGGTGCTGGGAATTGAATCTAATTCTTCTCAAAGAGCAGCCAGTGCTCTTACCCTCTGAGACATCTCTCCAGCCCTAATATTATCATTTTAAAGACAAGGTCCCACTATGTAGCCTAGGTTGGTCTTGAACTCATGATCTTTCTGCCTCACCTCTCAAGTGCCTAATTTCTCTGACATTTTTGTTGAACTAATGAGTGCATGATACAGAAAAGGGAGATATTGGCCTATTCTCTCCTTTCTCATTCTGTGTCTGCTCTGGTCCTTGTTCTAGTTGACCAAACAACAAATACATTGCACTCATTTATGTCCTTTGCTTCTACTTTTTGTTCCAGTAACTTCTTCCATATGTTGACTTCCTTTAGTGTGAAAAGGTTTGGCTCCTACTTTCTTCTTTATTTATAGTTTCCTGAGTTCTCAGGAAGGTTCCTGTCTCTGCTTGCTTGCTCACCATACACATGCCCAGAAGGGCAGATCAGTAGTGTTGGTGGCTGTCGCTTGGCTAAGCAGGTTCTCAAGAGGTGGCTTGTTGCTTCTAGACAGGTATTCCAGGGAGCTGTCTCCAGGCCAGCAATGTCCCTGGTCACCTTACAGCCAGGGCTTTTTCAGTAGAGATGTGCTGCCAGGGTCTCTCTGATCAAATGCCCTGTCCCTCTTCAGCTGAGCACAATCCTGTGGCAGGTGGGGGAGTGGGAACANACAGGGGTTGCAGCTAAATGAGGAACAGCCAGTCTTGGCTGGCCATCGTAAGTCCATCTACCAGCCTGAAAGGAATCCAGAAATTTAGTCAGCTAGCCTCATTGAGATTGGACGAGGAAGCTTTTCCCACAGATACCTTATACTTTCAGAGTGATTTGTGAGTTATCACCCTCAGAGATGTGCATCAGTAGGGCAGTTACTTTGGTATCCATTTCTGGGTCTAAACAAATGTTTGCCAAACAGTTTTGGACTTGACTTGAGGGTATCCCCAGGGCCCAACATGGCGGTGTCCTGTCACTGGGAAGTTTAAGGCTGACCAACCGTCTATGGTTTCTTGGAGCCAGGGCCTAATGGCTACCTTTCTCAGGACCCCACTGGAGCCATGCTTCTGGCATTGTCTTTCTTCCTGGTCAGGTTAGGAAAATGACCCTTCTCGTGCTCATCCCAGGGAGGACTCGCATAAGCTGGGAGAGCTATGTTTTCTCCTGGCTACCTGGAAAACAAGCCTTAGGGTCTGTTTTAGTTAGAGGGATGTGCGTTGGAGTAGACTGCCTGTGAAGGCCTGGATTGTTCAAACTGCAGAATGAGAGAGGGAGGCTTCCTGGGGGAGGCTAGAATACACTAAGTCTAAGGCCATTTCCAGAGGAGGCCTGGGGTTTTCACTGTAGTAAGGTGTCTTATCGGAAAGGCAGAATGTGGACAGAAAGAGACAGCTCACTGTGCCTGTGCTCTAACACGTGAAACAGGCTGCATCATAGCAGTCTAGTCCATGCAAGCTGTGCTGCTCATCACAGGGAGATGCTGGAGAAGAAGATGAGCGAGTGAAAAGAAGCAGGGCATCTGGTCCAGGGTCTGAGGCACTGAGTCACTTTCTGTAAAAGCCGGTGAGGCACTTTCCACCATTTCTCCTGATAATCACATCCCTGAATTGATGGGAACCAGGTGTGGCAGCCAGGCAGAGGAGGAAGGAGCAGAGGTGACATGCGATTGCAGGAAGGTGTGAAAGAGGCAGCTCTCCCCTCCACCCACTTCGAGTTCCAGCTTTGTGCACCTTCCTCGTTAGAGCAGGGAAGGAGGAAGGAGCAGCGAGATGTCAAATGGGCGGGGCCACCATCCATCACCACTCTCCCTGTCACCATCCTTTGATTCTTTTCCAAGGAGCTTAGATTATTAGTGATGAAGCAATACAGCACCTAGAACATTTCCAGGCTCTCAAAGGCATCCACCCTTTCTTGGGTGCAGCAGCTCTTGCAGACCAGCTATAGGTCAGTTTGTGCTACAGAGGAACTGCTCCAGAAAGTTGGTCTCTCTCCCCTGGCCTCACATCTGCCTTTTCCTTACGCCAGTCGGCCTCTTCCAGACTCCAACTCATTGCTGCATACTTGATATGCCTCCTCATGGTAACTCCACCCCCTCTTCATAGAGGACATGGAGACTTTAAGGATAATGACAAAGCGTCCCTAATTTTCATCCTTGATTAGCCATGCTCTTACTCCTCAGTCACTTCCTGCCTTCACTCTGATGTAAATAGCTCAGCCTGCCACATTCTTTTCTGAGCAGCCTACTGCTCCTAAACAGTCTACTGCTATGTCTCTCTTAGCTTGTTTCTCTTAGCCAATGAACATGTCCATTTCCCGTTAAACATAAAATCTTCCTTTCTGAAGGTACCATTGGATCTTGGTCCTTTTCCACACTGCAAGTTTCTATACAGAGGAATTTCTCTCTCTCTCTCTCTCTCTCTCTCTCTCTCTCTCTCTCTCTCTCTCACCTCTGCCCATTCTCCTAGGATGATTTCATCCTTTTAGACAGCACCAGCAATTGTGACATTCCTTCGTCATCTTACTCCCAAGACGCTTCCTACACCTCCAGTTTATTGTGTATCCCAACCAAGGCCCATGGTATTCTTCTCTGAACCGGCTGGGCATCCTCCTGGCCCCTCTTGCTTGCTGAATAATGCTGTCACCAGCTGTGCAGTTTCTGGCCAGAAGCCTCAGTGTCATAGTTATTCAGCGTCAGCCTCTGCATCCTATGAATCACAGAAGGCTTTTACTGGGAGATAAGCTCTGGTGTACAGTGTTTCCTTTTAGGTGAGGTTCTCAGACCTGCGTTCTTCCTCCTTCCGTAGCTGCCATGCTCCTCGTATCTCCTGAACTTTCACCTGAACTACTGCCCCAGTTCAGCTGGTCTTTCCCTTCCATGGTGTTTTCCCTTGCCATGTCTGAAGGCTCCCCACATCCCAGTACATACCTAGCCTGCAACATGATGGTATCTCTGGAAGTATGGCCTCGGGAGGCGGGGCCTTGGGAGGCGGGGCCTTGGGAGGCAGTTAGATCTTGAGGTTTCTTCTAAGGTGTTAGTGTCTAGTGTGGGGACACAGTTGTTTCTTCTTCTTCTTCTTCTTCTTCTTCTTCTTCTTCTTCTTCTTCTTCTTCTTCTTC
>LOEQ01000787.1:266759-285114 GCA_001685075.1 Bramus lutescens | reverse complement strand
CCTTCCCCTTCCCCTTCCCCTTCTCCTTCTTCATCCTCCTTCTCCTCCTCTTCCTCATCCTCCTTCTTTCTTAAAGATTTATTTATGTATGTATATGAGTACTCTGGCTTCTATTAGGTCTGCAGGACAGAAGAAGTCATTAGACCCCTTTATAGATGATTTTGAGTTACCACGAGGTTACTGGGAATTGAACTCA
This sequence comes from Bramus lutescens, assembly GCA_001685075.1. Classification (NCBI taxonomy): domain Eukaryota; kingdom Metazoa; phylum Chordata; class Mammalia; order Rodentia; family Cricetidae; genus Bramus; species Bramus lutescens. The sequence goes on along the minus strand of LOEQ01000787.1, from coordinate 284,918 downwards.
TGACCTCTAGAAGAGCAACCAGTGCTCTTAATGACGGAGTCATCTCTCCATCCCCAGAGTTTCTTCTTGATTCTAGGCAAGGACTAAGCAAGCAGGTACATTCTGTGAATCAGGCCAAAGGTCTTGCCAAACAGTAATCTTGTTGGATCTTCCTCATGAATGTTCTGCCTCCAGACTGAGGTAGGAAAATTTCTGTGTTGAGAAGTCTTCTAGTCTGTGGTATTTCATATAAGTACGTGACTGGCCCAGGACAAGTCCTTATTAAATGTTGCTAATGTAATTAACTCACATACAGTGTTGCCACCAAGGTCCCCTTGGGTCCTTTGGTGATCTTCAAAGTCCAGATTTCTTTTTTTTTTTAAAAATTTAAATAATGTTTGTGTTTGTCGGTTTTTTTCAGACAAAATCTCAATATATAGCCAATATTGTCCTCAAACTATCCATCCTCCTGCCTCAGCCTCCTCAAGGGCTGGGAAAATAAGTATGCTGGACCACACCCAGGAGTTAAAATGGCATCCAATGCTGTTATCTTTCTCCCTTCCTGACTTACTTTGACATACGCTGCAGCCTTTGCAGTCTCTGGAACAAGTGCCCCAATTCGAGGCAGGCCGAGTTTCTGGCTCTTTTCCACAATGTCACCTCTCCTCATTCCCGGCTCCACCAACTCCCTCATCTTTCAACTCTCCTCTTGACAGATTCCTTTTATTTATTTATAATAAAAATATGTGTGGGAGGTGGGCAGGGTGGCACACACCTGAGATCCTAGCCCGTGAGAGGCAGAGGCAGAGGAGGATTAGAAGTTCAAGGTTGTCCCCACCTACCAGATACTCAAAACAACAGTAAAAATGGATGAGCCTGGGGTGTAGCTCAGTTGTCAAGTCTTCTCTAGAATATGTGAATTTCTTGGTTCATTCCCCAGCAATACAATCAAGGAGGGAAAAATTGGTGTATTTAAAATCAGGTATTATTAGGCAGTATTTACTTTTCTAGTACTCAAATACTGTAATTTAACCAAAACAAAATAGGACTAAAGAAGAAAGGTCGTCGGAAGTAATTAGCAGTTGGACTAGACAAATAATATGTATGAGAAAGGTAAAAAACTGATCTCCCCATTCTCTGTTATGATAGTTTTACTCTTTTCAAAGTCTTCCCTCTCATTTTTTCCTTTGTGACTGGCCTGAAACTCTCTATGTAGATGAGGTTCGTTTTGAACTCACAGAAGTCTGCTTCTGCCTCCTAACTGCTGGGATTAAAGAAATGTGCCACCATACTTGGCTTTTTCTAAACCCTTCGGTGGATATTCCATTTCTTGGCGGCTTTACTGATACATACTTGACAAATAAGATTGAATACATTTTGTTTTTTATTTTATTTTATTTTTGGAGACTTTGGCTGGCCTCCAACTCATGGCAATCCTCCTGCTTCAACCTTCTGAGTGCCAGGATAAAATGTAGGTAATTTAGGTTTATAACATAGTGACTTAATTCATCTATGCACAACTATGGAATTATTTAATATATTTACAGCCTTACCAAGTTTCTTGTGTTGTGTGTACTGTGTTAGTTTTGGCAAATTTAAAGTTTATTATATAGTATTATTAGCTATACTTACCAGGCTATGTATGAGATCCCCAGAGTTTACTTCTCCTTTTGGGGGAGACAGGCAGGACAGGGGTTGAAGAAGTGTCTCACTCTGTAGCCCAGCATGGCCTCATCCTCATGGCAATTCTCTCACTGCATCCTTCCCAGTACTAGGCTCATATGCTAACTTACAGCTAATTTATCACAGGAACCCCAGACCTCTTCACTAACATTTTCACACTTGCCCACTCCCAGCCCACCAGTCTCCACTCTGCTTCTGTGAGCCCCCACTTCACACATTCCATCGGTAAGTGAGGTCAGATAGTTCTGGATTAGAGAGAGAGAGAGAGAGAGAGAGAGAGAGAGACTCCTTGGCTTATTTCACTCAGCACAGTGTCCTGCATGCTCATCCAGTGTCCTGACAAGAGTGTCATTCCTTCTTCCCACATCAGCGTCAGAGTTGATCTTCTTTGCGGGTTTCTATGTCCCTCACTCCAGACTGCTTGCCCGTCATCTTTCACTTCACCATTTTGTTTCTTTCTTTTTCTTTTTTTGCTTTTGTTTTGTTTTGTAGAGCTTGAGGGGGGTGGTGGTGGAAGCCATGGTCTTGTGTATACTAGGCAAGTGTTCTAATGAACAATTGAGTCACAGCTCCAGCCCCTTTTCTTTTTTATTTATTCCTCTGGAGATGCTTCATGTTACATGTTGAACATGTAAGCAGGCTGGAGCAGGTGTAAGCGGAAGTAGGTGCAGGTTGTAGTGGGTACAGGTTGAAGGGAGCTGTGATGACAGATACATGGGTCTATCCTGGACCCTGGGATGAATATTTGGGATAAACCTTTGCAGAAGAGGTGGGTTCTTGGCAGAGGAATTCTCTCAAGCTGATTTCTAAAGTATGATTTTTCATTTAATCAGCATTGGTTATAAGAAGCTAGTTTTGGGCCACATCTCTTTGGAAAGGCTTATTTATTTTAATTTCATATGTATGAATGTCTTTACTACACATATGTGTGTGATGGTACTGGTGGAAGTCAGAAGAGGGCATTGGATCCCCTGAAACTTGAAAAGCAGACAGCTGTGAGCTGCCATATGGGTGCTGGGAACTGAACTCGGGTCCCTTGCACGAGTAGCAAGTGCTCTTAGCAGCTGTCTAGGGAAATTTTAAGTGTTTGGTTATATTAAGTTTAAGTGAAAAGAAGTCTTTAACATAAGGCCTGATATGTACTGAAGGCTGGCCTTGAACTCCCTATGTAGCGGGATGGTGTTCTGCTCATGATCCTCCTGCCTCTGCCTCCTGAATGCTGGGATTGCAGGCATCAAACAGCAGCCCAGCTCTTCTAAATGAGATGTTAATCAATAGCAAGGACATTAGCCATCATGGCAACAGCGCTCTTCAATTTCTGTCTTTTTATGACACATAAGCCAACCTGAAGACTTCGAGTCTATTGTAAACACGGTCCTTGGGAACCAGGACTGAAACCATTGTTGGTAAAGTGCCCACCTAGTGCAATTAAAATGCAGCTTGAGCCTCAGCAGTGCATAAACTGGTGGCACATGCCTGTGGTTTCGGACTGCACTCAGGTAGAAGGAGGATGACCATGAGGTCAAGGTCATCTTTGGATACAGTATGAATGGAGGAGCCCCATATAATGGAGGCTGTATGATACCCTATCAAAGAGCACTAAAGTAAACCGCCACCACAACAAAACACCATTCCTTGTAGGAGGCTAGTGACCAACTGAGGCCCAAGCAGAAGTGGGTAAGCCCTGGGGGAACACCTATCAGTTTTTAATATTTATGAGACTGAAATAGCAACATTAAAGATTCACAGAACCTTGCCCTCATCGTGGGCAGCCTTTTAATCTGGGATAGAAAAATAGAGGGGCTCCAAAAGATCAAATTGTGGTCTGAATATGCACCACCTTCCTCTCTAGTCTTTGTATTGAAACAATCTGGAGTACTGCAGTATGTGTGTGACTTTGGGTGGTGGTAGCATCCTGAGAGTTCCTTTATTGAAGGGGTTGTGGAATCTGATGCTGTGTTAGGATACAGGAGCTCATCACACATCAAATATGCTGCCCACGTGATCTTCAACTGTCTAGTCTAAAGAGTTGAAAAAAAAGAAAGAAAAACCCCTAACATTGTCCTGGCTGAGTTTGTGTGTCAACTTGATTCAAGCTAGAGTCATCAGAGAGGAAGGAATTGCAGTCCCTCCATGAGATCCAGATGTAAGCCATTTTCTCAATTAGTGATCAATGGGGGAAGGCCCAGTCTATGGTGGGTGATGCCATGGGTTCTATGTGGTTCATGCTGGGCTGGTGGTCCTGGGTTCTATGAGAAACCAGGCTGGGCAGGGCGTGAGGAGCAAGCCAGGAAGCAGCACTCCTCCATGACCTCTGCATTAGCTCCTGCCTCCAGGTTCGTGCCCTGCTGGGGTTCCTGTCTGACTTCCTTCAGTGATGAACAGCAATGTGGAAGTGTAAGCCAAATGAACCCTTTCCTCGCCATCTTCCGTTTTAGTCATGGTGTTTCATCACAGCAGCAGAAAGCCAACAGAGTCAAATACATTTCTAGTCTAAGTTTCTCAATAGCGCAGCGTAGAGGGAACGAGTTGGAGGGGGTAAACCTGAGATAGTTTTTCATCAGAAGGACCTATGTTTTCTGTAGGGAAGCATCAGCAGGGCAGCCTGACTATGGTGTAGGTGGACAAGTGACAAAGAGGATCTTTCTAGGTGAGTGACAGAATGCATGGCAAACCAGGAAAGGACGGTGCCTTTGGTAGAGGAGTGGAAGCACTGAGTGTTTCTGCTTAGGGGGTGGGTGGCTCAGTAAAAACTTTGAGCCAAGAGTTGTTAAGTTATGCAAATATCCAGAAATCCCATCTTTTCAATTTTAGTTTTTCATACCGAGGATCAACTCAGTCCTGGTGCCCCTGAAGCATGCATATTCTCATGCTACCTCCTCAGCTCTCCTTTCCTTGGGTTGACATGCTTTCACACCTCCATTAATGTGGTTTTAAGGGCAACCCTGTTAGCCACCAACTGGGCACAGGGTCCCATAAAGAGAGAAGGCTTACCCCATCTACACTTGAAGTTTCTTTGGTAGAGAAGGGTGGGATGGGGCCTCTGACCTCCAGGAGTTCACAGTCTCAATTGCTCCAGGGAGGCCTGTGCAAGCCCATTAGCCTATCTGTCCTGCAGGGCGGGTGCTTCCAGCGGTAGATTGCCTGAATCAATCCAAAGAATGCACCTGTTAGATGGGAATCTTGTTCTGGCGATAGCACCATCTCTTTTCCAGAAAGCTAAGCCAGGACAGGTATGCTGGAGCCTCTCACCAGCTGGTTTTGTGAAGCTGGAGCCAAAAAGGTGGGTCTCCTCATTTGGAGATTTCATTTTGATGGATGACTGGAAAGATCCTGTGTCCAAAATGTGCATCCCTTTTCTCTTGCTGGTTGTCTCCTCTTCTCTGCCCTGCTTACCCTCCCTCTCCTCTTCTCTCCCTCTTCCTTATCTTCCTTTTCCTAGCAGTCAGTGGTGGTGTTCTGAGGAGGGGCCTGAAAACTATAGCTTAGCCTGGAATTCACTATGCAGCCAGGCTTCCCAGAACTCACTATGATCCTCTTGCCTCAACCTCTCTAGTCTTGAATTATATATGTAAATGGCTGGCTTCTTTGCAACATTTATAGAATTTGTCATCTTGGATTTGGTATCATATAATAAAGAAGCCAAGCAAGAGTCCCTTTCTTCCTGTATTAAATACATATCCCAGAGGGAAAGACAGAAAAATATGACCATGCTCGAAAGAGTATATGGACAACACAAAATGGAGTTGGTGTTTTGTTTTGTTTGGGGCAGGGAGAGCACAAGGGTAGGAGAGCAGACCTGGGAGGAAGGGGAAGTGAGTGCGATTGAGGTGTATTGTATGAAATTACTAAATAATTAATAAAATATTATGTTGGGGGAGAAAGAAGTCATCAAGTTGATAAATAACATAGCTTCATAAAGTGGTGAGAAGACAAGGCAAGCTATGGCATCTGAACTGAGCTTGTAGCTTTTTTAATGTTTATTTTTTGTTTATCATTTTTATAGATTTTTGAGATCATAGCTTTTTTAATGTTATATATATATATANCTCACAGAGATCCACCTGCCTCTGCCTCTCGAGTGCTGGGATTAAAGGCATGTGTCACCACCACCAGGCTCTGAGGTTGTAGCCTAATGGCAGACACTTTTATCACACACTTGGGGTACTGGGCTTGATCTTAGGCACAGAGGAAAAGAAAGTAAAACAAAACAAACAAACAAAACCCAAAGCCACTGCAGGAAGACGAGGGTATCATTTTCAAATTTTGCAAGTGAGCGGGAAGATCGTTCTGGAGGAGGAGACCTGGGTTGGCAGTGATGGCGCTGGAAGGCTGTGTGAAAAGCACGACAGGAAGTGTGGAAAAGATGCTCTGTCGATGGACCGTGAGATTTCTGGAGAAGAGTGGTCCAGGGGAGAAAGGCTGAAAGAGATGAGGTAGCAAGAGGTTGGATCACTGGGGGCTTGTGTGCAAAATCCTGACCTTGAATTTTATTGATGGTGCCATAGGAAGCCACTGGAGGGAGCTGAGCAGGGAGACCAGGTGATCTGAGTTATAGCATGAAAATTATTCCCTGAAAAGAAATAGAGAAGAAAAACAAAGCTCTGGAAGCGCTTGGAAAATGTTCTGTTGCGGAAGAAGACAGACCTAGGCAAATGAGTTATTTGGCTTCTGAGGACTATGCTGGTGGCTTGCAGTATGTGTGGATGTGGTGTGCTCAGGGTGTTTCAGGGCTCGGCCAAGAGTTCATCAGTGAACGACTAGTTATGCAATAGGAGAGAAAAAGATGGGGTAGGGATGACTTCTTGATTTACAGTCTGAGCAGCTATAAGATGTTGGAGGAGTTTCCCGAGTGAGTTAGGGATAATTGGGAAAGAGGTAGTTTAGATTGGGAAATTAAAAACTCTGCTTGGGTCATCTTAAGTGAGGATGCTGGGTCTAGATTGATACAGATACAGAAGTTTGGAATGTAAGATAAAACTCCATTCTGCAGCTCAACTTGGAGAGTCACGAGTGTGTGGATGGTGTTTCAAGCCATAGGTCAAGAAATACATCACTCAGGGTAGGAGGCATATATATGCTCTTAGGCAGGTGCTGAGCTCAGGGGCATTGCAGTGTTTCAGGGACAGGCTGAGGTGTTAGTGAAGTAGGAGGAAGCTCAAAGGGTAGTGTGTGTGGGGGGGGTCTGAATGTTCTACATGGGAGTCAAATGTGTCAAATCCTGCGGTGAGGCAACAGTTTTAGGTAGAGCAGTGGAACGGGAGTGGGGAGAAGTCTGGTGAAACGAGGCACAGGGACTCAGAAGAAGCAGAAAGCTTATGGGGAGATGACTCCTGGGTGTTTTGGGGGGGCAGAATAAACCTAACATGGATGTACGAGATAGGGCTGACAGCTTTCCTTCATAAAAAAGGAAGGAACAATGAGATCTCTTTGGTATATAGGTGGAAGTGGTTTGCAAGAAAGGGGAAAACAGGTGAATCAGCATTAAAAAATAATAGCTGCCAAACCAAAACCAGGTTAGATGTGTTCAAGATGAAGCTCAACCACACATGTGCCTCAGAAGTTAGGGAATAATATAAAGAAGGGTGAATAGGTAGAACTGGGCCGTGGGAAGGCTGGGGATGTAGTTTAGTGATGGAGTGTACAAGATTCTGGCTTCTGTTCTCAGCACAAGAGATAAAACGATTCATGTATCAGGCTGGGGATGTAACTTGGTAGGTGGAGTGCTCTTGTAGCAAGCTCGAAGCCCTGGGTTCAAACCTCAGCACGGCACCAACCGTTTTTGGTTGTGCACACCTGTCTTAACAACACCTGGGAGGTGGAGGCAGGAGGATCAGGAGTTCAAGGTAATTCTTGGCTGAATGGGGATTTGTGAGTGAGAGATGTTGTTTAAAGAAAAAAGGAAAAGAGAAAAAAAAAGAACTGAGTTGTGGGAAGACACAGTAGAGCTGTTATTCTTTCTTTCTTTTTTTTCTGAGAAGTAAACCAGTGTCTGGGGAGGGAAAGAGGTTCTTCTGCAGTTTATGGAAGACAGGAAAGAAATATAAGGCAGTCATTTTGGAGAAAGAGGAGCTGAGCTTACCGGGCATTTAATGCTAGGAACTTTTGGAAAGCCAGTCGAATGTTTTGCTCATAGATTTAAAAAAATTTAAGGACAAAAACAAGGGACTGACAAGATGGCCCAGCAGGTAAAAGTCCTTGCCCTGAAAGTCACCTGACCTGAGTTTGATACCTGGAGCTCTAGTAAAAGTGGAAGAAGACTCCTCTGTCCTCTGACCTCCGGTCCAACATGTACTCTCCAAAATAATTAAAACAAATTTTATTTATTCCTAGAGATGTATTTATTAATGTATTTTTTGCATATGGGTGTTTGGTCTGCATGTACATCTGTATGACAGAAGAGGATATTGGATTCCTTGGGACTACAGCTATAGATGATTATGAGCCAACATGTGGGTGCTGGGCATTGAACCCAGGATCTCCGGAATAGCAGCCAATGCTCTTAAACACTGAGCCATATCTTTACCCCCCTCTAACCAAAACAAATTTAAAAAGGAACAAATTTTGTGATTTCCTCTGGTCACCTTCAGCTGGGGACAGATAGATGTTGGGCAAGTAGGAAGTCAAGAGGGTGGGCAAGGGGCGACTGCGCAGATGGACTCTGCAGCAGTGTGAGGAGGTTTCTGGTTACCATGGGGCTGATGGCTAATGAAAAATATGATGAATTAAGCCATCTCAAGGGCAGCGCGGAGTGAAGAGTTGTGGCTGTTTTGCCTTTTGTCGTGCCCATCTCTTCCACTGTTCATGGGTACCGTGGGAGAAGATGTCCAGCATTCTTCAATGTAGACTGTTGTCTCTGTGAAATGAGCATCTTTGAAAAAACACGTGGTTTTAAGTTTATGCGCACGTGTGGACCTGCTGGAGTTTTTGTATACTACTGTGTGCAGGTAGGTACCCATGGAAGTCAGAGTGCCCTGGGATCCCCCACAACTGCAATTACAGGTGGTTGTGAGCCATATGATGTGGGTGCTGGGAACACAATCTAGGTCCTCTGGCAAGGGCAGTGACACTCTTAACCACTTAGCCATCTCTCCAGACCCCCATAACACTGTTTTTGTTGTTGTTTTTTTGATATCTCCTTTTCTTGGGTCCCTGTTCCTGTTACGTTTCACGATTACCTTCTGTCCTGGCTAGTTTTATGTCAACTTGATTCAAATTAAAGTCATCTGAGATGAGGGAACTTCAATTAAGAAAATGCCTCCAGGCCAGGTGTGGTGGCGGTGCAGGCCTTTAATCCTAGCACTGGAGAAACCCTGCCTCAAAATGCCCAATAAATAAATAAATAAATAAATAAATAAATAAATAAATAAATAAATAAATAAATAAATAAATAAATAAATAAATAAATAAATAAATAAAATAAGTAATCTGTTAGTAGGCAAGCCTGTAGGACATATTCTTAATTAGTGATGGATAGGGGAGGGCATAGCCCCTTGTGGGTGATATGATTCCTGGACCTTATGGGTTCTATAAGAAAGGTTCCTAGATTCTATAAGAAAGCAGGTCTAAGCAAGCCACTATGAGCAGACCAGTAAGCAGCACTTTTCCATGGCCTCTGCATCAGCTCCTGCTGCCACATCCTGTCCTGAATTCCCCGCGATGATTAACTGTGATGTGGAAGCATAAGCCAAATGAACCCTTTCCTCCCCAAGTTGCTTTGGTTATGGCGTTTCATCACAGCAATAGCAACCCTACTGAGATACCCTATTCAGTTGTGTCTATGTTTCTGTAGCTCTAGGAACATAAGGGTTTGCAAACGCCATCTCTCCCAAGGCTCTCAAGAGTATAATAATCTGTGATGGATAGATATAGACTAATTGATACCAGAAAACCTTTTAGGTTTTAGTTTAGGTGTGACAAATATGTCTTTATACCTAGATCAGGCTCCCCTGAGGAGCATGGGATCGTGCCACAACAGAAGGGATTGATGGACACTTGTGGGTCTCTTATGCATTCCTTCAGTGGTCTCAAGGAAGAGCTGGAGAGGAGGCATGGGGCTGAGCCATCTAGCTGGCCTGTTTGTTTTGCTTTTGCTATTGGTTGCAATTCCTCTTTCATTTCCTTTTGCTCTCTAGCTATGCTGGTGATACACACTTTTAACCCCAGCACTTGGGAGGCAGAGGCAGGCAAATCTCTGTGAATTCAAGGGCAGCCCAGTCTACATATTGAGTTGCAGGCCAGCCAGGGCTGTGTACTAAGACCTTGGCCTTTTCTTCTTTTTAAAAAAATTGCTTTCTAGAAGGCATCCTAGGAGATGTAGAAGCTTTGTCCTTATCTATTTATCTTCATTTATTGTGCTTGGGAGTTAAGCCCAAGGGTTTCATATGTTACAGGCAACCAGTATACTCCTGACCACTGAACTACACCCCCAGTTGGAAGGGTAAGCTGGTTATACATAACCATTTTGTTATTGTTTTTGTTTGTTTGCTTTTGCTTGTATAATACACCTCTAACCAAAGCTTAGAAAATAATAATATCATTATTATTTAGGATTAATAATATCATTATTCCACATCAATTATGGACTGTGTGACAAGGAGCAGAAAAGAGGGGATTTTTAGTTTTATTTCCTCCAATTTGAGATGAAATTAAGATCAGTAGATCAAAGAGACAGGCAAACAGGTTTCAATGCTTAAGAAAAAAGAGCTTCTCTTACATCTACTAGAACTGCTCACCCCCATATAACTTTTTGTTTTTATAGTTTATTTGTTTGATTATTTATTGAGACAGGGACTCTCTATGTGGCCCTGGTTAGCCTGGAGCTTGCTACACATGCCCAGCCTCCACCAGTGCTGGGATTAAGGGTGTTCAGCACCTCACTGATCCCCACACTGGTCTTTTGATAGTGTTCCAAACTGGAGATCTGTAAATCTGTAATTCTGCCTGTAATTCCTTTAGCCACCCATAAGGCTGCACTTCCTGGTTCAGAGGCCAGCATAAATCTCCCAGGTGCACATGCGTGAGTCGCCCGCTATCTGCGTCACCAGCAGGCACAGGGCGTAGTGCCACCCATCATCATCGTATGACGTAGACACGAGTTTCCCCTCATGCGCATGTGCTGGGAAACCTTTAAAAGCTAAAGGCGCCATTCCCACTCTCTCTCTTTCACTCTGTTCACCCTTTCCTCATGGGTCCGTGCTGTGCACACCCTCTAATAAATTTATACACGTGGGTTCGTTTGTGTCTTGCGCTCTCTTCCCATCTCCGCGGAATATTACCGAATTATTATTGGAACATTACTGCCACTGGCTAGTGTTTTGAAGAAGCTACTCTGAAACCCAGCCCTAATGGTCTTGACAGACACCCAAGCTAAGAATGGACCCAGAGCATACAGCGGCCTGCTCCTACCCTGAGGGTTTTCTTACATGTTGAGGCCACTCTGGCAGATCTGCAGACCAGGAGCGTGCGCTTAGGGATGGTAAGAAATGGTGAAGGACGATTGGTGGGTCTTCGTCACTGGTGGGAGACTCAGGATGTCACAGCATTAGGAGACCGTGAGAATTGCTGACAAACACCCTACTCCAAAAGAGGAGATTGAATTAGAACAGCAGGTCAGCTTGTTGGTAGACAGTGTGTGTGTGCAGGTGAGGAGCCAGGCAGCCTCTGACAGGAATGAGGACACCAGCCACAGCCACTGGCACCTCGGATCAAAATCATAGTGACAATAAAACCCACAGTGAGACAGGTTGTGTTTGATGGCTTGAGTCTCTCTTTCTCCAGTGTTGCTAGGCTCTAGCCTAGAGAAATAGGTAAAGAAAAGCAACTGGGGATTTTCAGCCTTTGGTGTAATCTATGCATCTGAACTCTTTTTGCTCTTCTTCTCATTTTACGCAGTAGATGACTATCATTCCCTTGTAGCAGATGAGTAAGCTGGTCTCATAGTCAGGGGATGAAGGGCAAAGTTGGAATCTAATCACGGTGTGACTAACCGCATTGCTCAGGCAGTGTTTCTTCTCTCCCGGCTGCGTATAAAGGAAGAGCGAATGACGGTAGAAATACCGAGTCTGGTGGGACGTCACACGTTGGCCAAATGTTACTCATTTTATCAATTACGTTATCATGAAGATGTAAAATGGCTGTCGTTCTAATCCCATGAGAGGCTGCAGAAAATGACTTCCAAGCACGAAACTGCTAAGAATGACTGTCCTGGTAAGCTTGCTTTCACCTCTCATTAAGCTGTGAGTGTATTCTACCGTCATTACCTCCCCTCTTATCTCTCGTGTGTCTCATCCTGAAGTTGGCTAGGTCAGAGTTTATCAGAGGTGTCTGATTCAGCTCCAGAGCCCCACCCAATTCCGCTCATACCTCTCCCAGACCCAGGTGGTGAATGACACCCCTCTGACCACGCCCCTCTTTCCCACCAGACCTCATTCCAGACCTCATGCGCTCCTCTCTTCCTGCCATCTTTTCTGCCACCTCCCCGCTTGAGGACTTTAGCATAAGCATCTAGCAAATCAGTACCTGCAAATGTGCTGATTAAAAGTCCCTAATAGGCCGTGAAGATTCTGGCAAGGGGATGGTCTGTGTATGATACTCTCTTCCTCAGCTTCTCTGGCTCTGTGCCAATTTTAGCTGGACTGTCCTGTACACCACTTCACATTTTTGCTGTCTGTTTTGTTGTTGTTGTTTTGTGGTCTGTGTTATTCATCTAACGACATAACAAATTTTTAATACAGTTTTTAGTACTTGGATCATTATTTAATCAAACCATTATAACTGTACATATGCATTGCTTCCTTTCCAACTATAAATTACTCTGCTATGTACATCTTCGCGATGAAACCATAGTACATCTCTAGTTGTTGTTGTTATTATTTTAAAGATTTATTTATTTCTTATTTTACGTGTATGAGTGTTTTGCCTGAGGGTGAGTATGGTCACCACAGACATGATTGGTGCCCGTGGAGGAGGTCAGAAGAGGTCTCAGGTCCCCTGGAACTGAAGTTACAGGTAGTGGGGTGCCACCATGTTGGTGCTAGAGTCAAATCTGAGATCTCGGCAAGAGCAGCCAGTGCTCTTAACCAAGTCATCTCTTCAGTCCCCATAGCAATTATTATTATTTTTTTTTGGTAGGGTAAAGAGGGCCTCGAAAGATGGTTCCATGATTAAGAGTGCTGGCTGCTCTTCCAGAGGACCCAGATTCAATTCCCAGCATTTACATGGCAGCTCACAACTGTCTGCAACTTTAGTTCTAGGGAATCCAGTACCTTCTTCTGACATCTGAGAACATGAGGCACGTATTTAGTGAACATACATCAATGCAGGCAAAACACATACCCTAAGTAGAATAAAATAAAATCAGAATAAAAAATTAGAGAAAAGAACACACTAAAGACATTGCATACCTGAGGCATGGGGATGCCAGATTCCCCTCTATATCCCCCCCCGCCCCCCGCTACCATACNCCCCGCTACCATACTGAGGCTTGAAATTGAGGCCTTGTACATGCTAGACATTTTACCACTGAGCCACACAGCTAGCCCTGTAATTACTTTCTTACGAAAATTTCTAGATATGGACTCTTGAATTAAAGTATATGTATGTACTTAGGGCATTTGAAAGCTCTCCTAATCCATTTTTTAGAAAGGTTATCATCGTCCTTCGTTTCTTACCAGAAGTATGGGGAAGGTTCTAGCTTATGATTCCAAATATGGTAGCACAGAATTCATCTCAGCTGATCAACAATTGGCCACGTGGCCTTTGGTAAGCCATAGAGCCTTTATAACTATACTGATTTCTTTGTAAAACCAAGATGTTGGCATGGTGGCATGGTCAAAATACTTCCTCCAGGTTATGTTGCTGGAACACCTCTTAATGTTCTCAAGAAGAAACAGGCATAATGGTGGTTTCAAACATAGGCAGAGAGAGAGAGAGAGAGAGAGAGAGAGAGAGAGAGAGAGAGAGAGATATTTTTGCCATTGTCATAATTCTTATTCTTATTTCGGACTTTTCCAAGATTCTCTAAAGACATGATAAACCTGCCTTCAGTTCAGACCTCATTTCAGCGAGTGATGTCTGTCCTAGCTGCTATCTTCATTCCCATTATTCAGGTAAAGAAACAGAGGTTGCAGAAGGCTGGCCACTTGCTCAACCTCACTGTGAGTCAGCAGTTAGGAAGGAAAGTGTACAAGAGGCTATAGACACATATGCTGGTCCTTGGACCCTAGGAAGTTCTGCCTTGGGACATTGATCTGTCCACAGAGGTTATGATGAGTAGATTGAAGTCTGTTAAAATACTGTCTTCCAGCAGGACCTTCAGTAGTTCGCCACTTTTCCCCAGATCATAGGAAATTCTCTCCCTGTTTGAATATGGGTATTTGGTCCCTAGGGTTTCCTTGCCAAGGGTTGAAGTTTGATAAATGCGTGTGTATAATTAAACATGGGATGGTAAAAATTAACTAGAAAATGATGACAAAATAGCACTGTTTGAGGCAGCAAGAAATGCAACGTACTGAGCAATGGAGAGATATAGGTTCCTTGTAAGAGAAAAGAGTCCAGAACAGTCCATACATGGGGAGATAATGAGGGTTGGCTGAGTTTTAGACTTAGAAGACAAACTTGAACAATGATCTTTCCACCAAGCAGCTTACAATTAATCAGAAGAGGTTCTTAAAAAAAAGCAAACATAATCCTAAAGTTAAAGTAGGAATTTATATCTATACCCAGATATGCCCACTCTTGATTCTGGGTTCAAGTTTCTTCTTTCTTTCTTTCTTTCTTTCTTTCTTTCTTTCTTTCTTTCTTTCTTTCTTTCTTTNTCTCTCTCTCTCTCTCTCTCTCTCTCTCTCTCTCTCTCTCTCTCTCTTTGAGTCTGACTCTCATTTTGTAGATCTGACTGGCCTAGAACTCATGAAGCCTAGGCTGGACTTGAACACTTGACAGTCTTCCTACCTCAGCTTCCCAAGTACTGGGATTAAGAGGCATAAACCACCATGGCTGGGTGCAAGTTTATTTCAAAACAGATGTAGTAGGCCAAGCTGAGCCTGGTGGCACACACGTTTGATTCTAGTGAATACAAAAGGTTCAGGAGTTCCAGGACAGCCTGGGTTATGTGATACCTTGTCTCAAACAAAAACAAAAACAAACAAACAAACCAAAAACAACACAAAACTCCTCTAAACCAACAGTTGACAATTTCAGACATTAAAGTACCTAATTCTTTTCTTTCCCTTCCTTAGCAAAGTAGAAAGTGTCTTCACTGAGAAGTCTTGTCACATTGAAGAGTCATTTGTTTTCAGAAAACTGATGTCTCAGGTGTACTTTGCTTGGGGAGCAAATGTGCACCCTTATGGTTACTTGGGGCTTAATACATGGGGCAAGAAGGTTGCTACCTCAGAATGGACAAGGCTTCCATGGGCTGGAGAAAAACAGACAAGAGTTAAGAGATGGAGTCTAACTGTTTTGGTAAATGAAGTAAGGGTTTGGCAAAACCTAGAATCTGTTATAGAGGGGTTTGAAGTAGAAGTTCCCACAAAGTATGTAGGGTTAGCTTTTCTAGTTTCTAACTTCTGTGGTGGTGTGTTAGCTTTTTGTTCTGAGGTATTGAGGTGGGAGCCACACATACACATCTTCTTGGCCAGTTCCCTACAGTGCAGAGACTCATATACAGAAAACCCTCCCGTTTGTATGGAAGGAAAACATGGAGTAGTGATTGTTCTAATATTTCACTTGGAAATGGAGGGAGAAACCTAGGGTTGAGTATGATGAGATGCTATCCTAAGAGCTGGGCTTGGTGGTATACACCTTTAATCCTAGCACTCAGGGGGTGGTTGCAGACAGATCTCTGTGTGTTCAAGCCCAGCTTGGTCTATGTAGTACATTCCAGGCCACCTAGGCCTACATAGTGAGACCCTGTCTCCAAAATGTGATGGTTTCTTCAGAGCTCCAGTTAGAGGAATTCATCTGCTTATGTAGTTACTAGAAGTATTCTTCCAAGAAACGCTTCGGTTATCAAGTGGCTGCTGCCAATGAGATGGAGAACTATGTTTAATGGGCGTGAGTTCTGTGTTGGGAAGTGTGAGGCGATAGCTAATGGATACAGACCCATTTTGAAACATGGATGGGACTCAGTGGCAGAGCACTTACCTTGGGTGGACAATTGTGCGATTCCCAGAGCTGGGAAGGAAATGAAAGAGGTGACCTGAAAGACAGCAGCCGGTTATTGTACATCAAACCGTACTATGTGCCGTGGTGAAGCTCATGGGGAGTTTGGGGAGAATTCTCCTTAGTTCAGTCCTGATGGAAAGGGGGACACTGGAGAGGATATGACTCACCTGGAGTCACAAACAAGGTGATTACAACGAAGGGAAGGAAGCAGAATGGTCTGGAACTTTCCCATGCTAAGGCATAAGAGTCCTTGCTCCACTTCCTTGTGTCACCCAGACCATTTGGCTTCTTTATACTTTAGCTACTCAGGGACATGTTCAGATGATGGAACCTGAACCTTAACATTTTCCAGGCAATTCCGCAGGAAAGCAGTACCGGTTATTTACAGTTTCCACATGGAGTTGGCCCCCTGTATCCACAGGTTCCACATCTGTGGATTCAACCGAAACATTCAAGAGAGAAGTCCGACATCTGTGCTGAACGTGTAGACTTTTCTCTTGTCATCATTCCCTAGACAATACAGCAGAGCAAATATTTACATAACATTTGGTTTAAGTTACCTGGAGGTGACTCAAACTCCACGGGAAGACGTGCGTAGAGTCTAGGCCACTTTACTCAAGGACCTGAACTGAATCTCTTCAGCAAGAAGTGCTCCCAAGATCTTTGAAATGAGGGCCTTTGAGAAACGGGGTTGTGAAGGAGCCTGACAACAACAGATTGTGAAGGGGTCCACAAAGTCCAATTATGGTTTGCTGCTCAGGCTTGTGTCTTGGCTGGGTCACAGCCCCATGACGCTATCAGATAAGAACGAATTTGGGGCTCCCTGTCATTTCTCAAGCAGTACAAATTTAACGAGTGGTTACAAGGTGTTGGTCATTTGTAGAAACCCACAGACCAACAATTTTAAACAGTGACTGACTCTGTCTCCCTGGTGTGTCCCCAGGGTGTGAGACAGCAGTGGGCACATAAATGCTAATTAAACATGTGTGCAGGAGCATGGGTGGCTGACTAGACCCACCTTCACAGTCTCTCGGGCAATTTGCTGTAGCAGTGTGTATATATTTACATCCTCCAATATATATTCATAGTCTCTAGTATATACTCATAGTCTCCAGCACATACTCACATTTTCCGGTATTCATATTCATATTCTCTGGTTTATGTTCATAGTCTTCACGGAAGCATTGAGCAGCTCATCCAAGTGTTCTCTTTAATCCTGTTACCCTTTGAACTTTCCATCCGCGGCATTACCTTTGTTCAATAGGAACAATTACTATTTGGAAGATAACTGTCTTCTTCTTCAGTTTGGTCTGCAGAGGGCCAAGCTGGTCACAGTGTTTTATTGCCAGTATTCCTTACGTGACCCACTTGAAAAGGTGGCATGGGGTGTCATCTATATTACACGGGAAGGGATCTACTAGGTTGTGACTTCGAGGAGACTAGCCTTACCTGGTCACAGAGGCACCGCTGGAGAAAGTGCCTCTCAGCTCAGTATCATCTCCTTAGACCTAGGCTTTCTTTCTACAACATATTTCTGCTTGGATGGTAAACAGACTAGGAGGCACAGAGAAGGTTGAGGACAGGAAGTTGAGACCTCTCCTCAACGCAGTACCGACTGAGGGCTCACTGGCTGAAGAAGGTGAAGAGTAAGACCTAGTGCTGAAGGTGTTTAGTCTTCACAGACATAGACATGCTTGGCATCATTGCTCCTGCCCATTGTGCAGGAAACAAATTCCTGTTAAACAGACGGGCAACCTGTGGCTGAATGAAGATTTTTAACTCAGAATCTTTCATTCTAAACTACCTTATTATTCAAAGAAATTATATAACAAATTCTATACTTGGAAAATCTTCTTTCACCAAATTTGAAACAAGGCAACAATTTACCACGAAGATAGAATGTTTCATTTAAACTTTGAGAAAAAGTAAGATATTTTTGTCTATGAGACAAATCTCATAGTATAAAACTTTAGAGACCATCTAACAAATCTCTAGTTTGTGAATATGCTTGATGATTGTTTATGGATTATTTTTTTAAGATTAAAAAGAGACTGGGGGGGCGAGGATATGGTTCACTCAATAAAGTGCTTGCTGTGGGAGAACTGGAGTATGGCTCCCCAGTACCCACATAAAAAGCTGCAGGGGTATATGGGCCTCCTGGTGCTGTGGAGGCAGAGACAGGAGCAGTCTTGGCGCTCCATGGCCAGGCTGTCAAGCCTGTTAGCAGCTCCACGTTCAGCGAGAGAATCTGTCAAAAAAACAAAATGCAGACAGGGTGGTGGTGGCGCACGCCTTTAATCCCAGCACTCGGGAGGCAGAGGCAGGGGGATC
>LOEQ01000787.1:227059-237871 GCA_001685075.1 Bramus lutescens | reverse complement strand
AGAGACCACGCCCCAATGGGCTGGTATCTCAGCGGCTATTGGCTGAAGGAGCAGTAGGAGCTCCCGCAACAACCACTGCTTGGGATTATCTGTGAATTTTTAATGCCTTAAAGAATTTAACTTAAAGAATTTAACAGTCTTTTGACCATCCTGTTTCTGCCATAGCAAGACTTCAAGTATCACAAGACCCCTTTTTCTTTTTATTCACATAGGAAACTCACAGAGCTGTCCTTTCATGTTAGATACTCCATCAATTATATTTATTTATTTGTTTGTTTTGTTTTTCGAGTTTCTCTGTGTGGCCCTGACTGTCTTGTCTTTTTGTAGACCAAGGTGGTCTTGAACTCACAGAGATACTCCTGTCTCTGCCTCCTGAGTGCTGGGATTAAAGGTGTGCACCACCATCGCTAGGCAATACAATTTTCTTAAGAACACGTTCTTCTCCAACATTATCTCAAGCAGACTGGAAGATTGGTCCCTAGCACTTCCACTAGTTGGCTGTAAACTGACTCTTGAGGATGATGGTGTCCCACAGCTCATGAGCTCACCAATGAGCTACCTAGCCATGTTCACAGCTACATCTATAATCACAGTGAAGAGCAGTAGCTATTGTGCTAGTGGGGCACATGGTTAGAAGTTCGCCTATCAAATGCTTGGGGTAAGCATCCTGGACCTAACTTTTCTGGAATTGTCTGATGGGGCTTGGGAAGTCTTTGGAAGAATGGAGTGAATATCAGGGCTTAAGTGACTTTGACCCACCCTTTCTTTTTTAGGTTTTGTTGTCCATATCTCTAGTCAGTGCTCTTGTTTGCAGTATTCTAGTATTCCTTCAGGTTCTTTCCCAGGAAAATTCCCTTTTGTCCCAAGGGGCTTGCCATAGCTGAGTCTGCCTTGGGCCAAATGATGGATATTTCTGGATGTTTCTTTAGATATTTCCTGGAATGCTATATTCTACAGCACAACTTCTCATCATGGATTGCAAAAACAGCATTATAATGGATACACTTCCTTTCTGAACGCTGCAGCAATTATTCTGTCCAGTTTACTTGAGGAATCAATTCTTTGGGACTTTTTCTTCTCCCTTCTTCCCTCTCTTCCTCCTTCCCTCTTTCTTTCCCTCTTTATTTTGAGGGGATACTATCTAGGCAAGTACTCGATGAACTGACCTACACCTCCAGGCTGCAGAGAGTGGAATTTCTTTCTGAAGAAGTCAGCTGTGCAAAGTACAGAAACAAAAGCAAAAGGACTGGATTTCTCCGCCTTTCTGCCCCCAGGCCGCCAGCACAAAGGTCAGGACTCCAAGGAGCATCCTCATCCTGTCAGGACACCTGGTGGCCAAGGCACCTTTCTCTCCTGCAGTTTCAACTTAAAAAGAAATTAATAAACCCTGCCTCAAGGGGCAGGCATGCTTAACAAACTGATACCATTTTGATACTAAAGTTAGAAAGATGTTGGGAATTTTAAGATGCCTTTTCAATAAATTTCGTATTGAAAATTCTCAGATTTTTTGGTCTCTATCTTGTCTCTTAATCCTGCCCCCCACACCATGTGTTAGATTGATCAGAACTGTTTCACTTTTTAGCCAAATTAGAAACCTAGTGTAGCACGAATTCTAATTGGTCTTAATAAAAACTTGGAGTCAGGTATCGGGGTGAAAGCTGAAGGATCAGAGAAGCAGAGTGGCCAGGCACTAGAGATTTCTTACTTCTACAAATGCTCAGACCAAAGGGGTGATCCTGTCCTCAGATGGCATCCTCAGACTGCACTGTTCCTGTCTCCTCCTGCCTTATATTCTTTTCTCTTCCCGGCCATATCTCTCCTTTCTCCACCTCCGTACTGCTGGGATTAAAGGCATGGGATCCCAAGTGCTGGGATCATCTTTGTGTGAGCTCTGTTTCTCTTTTAGACAGGAACAATTTTGTGTAGCCCAGGGTGACCTTGAACTCACAGAGATCTGTCTGCCCCTATCTCCTGAGTGCTGGGATTAAAGGTGTGTGCCACCACTGCCTGGCCTCTATGGCTAACTAATGAGTGGCCTGCGCTCTGATCTTCAGACAAGCTTTATTTGTTATATCATAAACAAAATATCATCACAAGCCATCACTGGAGGGTGGGGGCTGAGACAGGAGACCATGAGTTTGAGAATAGCCTGGATTATATATAGTTAGACCATGTCCTTGAAAGTAAACAGAAATAAAACAAACATTATTCACCTGGAGTGGTGGATTAGCTGGTGGATTTCCAGTCAACGTAGAAGTGAGTCTTATGGGCTATGGCAGACGAGCAGATGACACTATTAATCTGCAGGATAATGAAATGCACAGCCCATGTGGCTTAAACTAGGGGTTCTGTAATTTCTTTTTATCAGATGTTTTTATGCAACCCCATATATGTAGTCAATAAAATATGTGTGCAAACCAAACTTTACCGATAATCAATTACAGAGAAATTTATTTTAAAACATTATTTGCAAATTAATATGAAAGTCTCGTGGAAACTAGATGCATCTTTTTTATTTTTACATAAAGAATTAAATATTAACTAAATATTTGACATTGCAGGACATAAGACATCTTTATTGTTTTTTAGAGTTGATCAATGTTTTGATTTATTACTGTCAATGTTGAGAAGATTGCTTTATGTAAGTATACAGTACTAAATGACATAATTATGTTGAGAAGACTGCTTCATGTAAGTATATAGTACTAAATGACATAATTATGTTTAGGGCCATTTCTCAAACGTGTGGAAATTCTTTCCTAATCACAAGCCAAAATTCTCAGTTTTTTTTAAAGGAAACTCAAGTCAGCAACTCAGTCATTTTAGAATTCAAACATTTAAGGCAATGCAAGGCAAAGGCACAGTAATTTTCTACTTTCATTTTGAGGACCGATGGTAGGGAAATGCTAAAAGTCTTTGTTTTCTGTAATTAATGCAGCATGCTTCTGTGAGAGCAGTAAACTCTGTGTACAGTAAAGACAGTGCAGCTTTTAGCAGACGATCGTCCTCTCGAATCTGAGCCGAGTACACGTGGGTCTGGAGTGTGATGTAAGCAATCGCGGTGTGAAGCGCATGTGCTGGAAGATGAGGGTTAAGGCTGCAGTGAAGCCCTACAATGCGGCCAGGCAAGCACCCCCGGAGACACCTCAGATTCATCACGTTTGATTTTGGGTTAAATGTGTCATTGTACTGGGAATGATGTTCCTATACAGTCCTAAAGGCAAACCCAGAATGTGAGGGCCACCTATACTCCCTTCTTCATGTGTGGGGCACTTTCTCATCTTTCTTTTGCCATTTTTATACTAAAACTTTTGAAAAAGAAAGCAGAATGAAATCTAAGACCAACCAGTGCTGAACACAGCAGACGTTCAGATTTGTGAGGTCTGTTCACGGCTTCTAGGTGGTCGCTGTGTGGTGTGGAAGTGAGTTTTGCATATGCACAATTTACTTGATAGCATGAATTCCATTCCTCTTTGAGCATTTGAGGAAATGTCACAACAAAAAAGAATGACCCTGAAATAGGAATAGCAAATGTCTCCTTAAAAGTTAAAAAAAAATTCGGTTTTCTGGTGTGTGGCCTTTGAGGCCACACCATCAGTGTCTTGCTGAGACCAAGAAGCTGTGACCCCAGCTTTGGCAGTGGGACCATGATGATGACCTCAGCCTGGCCAGTTCCATTGAGTTCATCTGCCCTAAGAAAGTCCAGGGTCGTCTTTTCACCATCCAGAGTCTGGGAGTCTGAGTGCAAGAGATGGCAGAACCGGCTTTTCCGAGGCTTCACTCTGTCTTTGTGTCTGTGCACTTCTGTGCCCTGCTCAAATGTCCTCCCCGCCCCACAAGCTCTTAAGTCAGTCACCTTCTTAAGGGCAATCCCGTTGCAAGCCACAGTCTGAGGTACTCGGAACCAGGACTTCAATGTGTGAAATTTGGGGAAAGAAGGATACAGTTTAGTTCATAATTGTTGTAGAAGGAATGAGCTGCATCTTGCTGCCTGGCTACCTTAATCCCCGAAATAACCACACAGAAATTGTATTAATTTAATTACTGCCTGGCCCTTAATCTCTAGCCTCTTATTGGCTAACTCTCACGTCTTGATTTAACCCATTTCCATTAATGTGTATCGCCACTTGACTGTGGCTTACCGGCATGAGTCTAACCAGCGTCCGTCTCAGGCAGGAGAATCATGGCGTCTGCCACAATTACCTTCTTCCCAGCATTCTGTTCTGTCTACTCTGCCCACCTAAGGGCTGCCCTATCAAAAGGCCAAGGCAGTCTCTTTATTCAATCAATGAAAGCAACACACAAACAGAAGAACCTCCTATACCACATAATGGTTGTTATTAAGTTGGAAAATTAGGCAGTCTGTTTAGTCCTCTTGTCCTTTACCTGGTCTTGTTATCAATATGATTCCTTCATGCAGTATCTGTTTGCATATATGGACTTGTGAAGAACTGGCTGGCTGGCTAGTTCAAACCGTCAAGTCACCTTTTAGGTGTAGAGGGAATTTTGTTGCCCCCTCCACATGAGGTGAACCAGTCCTTTTAGGCCACACTTAATCAATTTGTTTTTTTTTTTTTCTGGTGTGCTCAATTATGCCCTGCCCTGGTGATTGAAAAGAGTTTACCTATTCTAGGCCAGAGGGCAACTTAATTCTAGACATGTCGTTTTATGATGTCAGCCCTAGATGCACAGTGTTGAGCTTGCAAACTCCCTGGTCTTTTCTCCGACTCCTGTGTGTGTCATTTTGCACGAGCATGGATGCACCTAGAGGGCATGAGATGGTGATGCCTCAGAGACATTTCCCCTGGGCTCCCTTTTCATACTCAGGCAAGTTGGCATGATCCTCTAAGTGACAGCTCTAAGCAGGAGAGCATGGAGGACCTTCTCAGTGGGACAGCTGCAATGATTCCTTGAGGGTCTAGGATTATTATTTTGTTATTTTTAGCGGACTGGGAAGAACATGAGCTATTGGGAGTGAAGAGATGGCTCAACAGTTGAGAGTGCTTGCTACTCTTGAAGAGGACCCTGAGTTTGATACTTACATTGGGCAGCTCACAAATGCCTATAATTCTAGCTCCAGGGGATCTGATATCTGATGCCCTCTTTGGGCTTTTGAAGGCACTCACACATGTACACACACACACACATGCACATACACCTTTATAAAAGGAAAATAAAATACTACATATTCACCATATAACAATTTGACTATGCCTTCAGCCTCTAGGAGGCCTATTTCTGGAATATATTTGCATCCTTGCTTTATTGCTCTGAAAATATACTGTAATCTTTATTCTTGGTTGTATATTTATTTAAGTCTCATCTACAAATGTAGCTCATAAATGTTAATGGCGATGAATTTACATTAAAAAACTATTAATCTAACCCTATTCATTATATAAGTGAACCAATAAATAGCAAATAAATCAAATTGTGTGAAACAATAAAACAAATTAACCAGTATCATTTAAATAATTGCCATCACCAACAGTGACGAATTAACACTTTGAGGACTTTCTTAGTTTACTCTCAGCCTCACATAAGGAGCAGCAGACTTCAAACGGGTTTTGGAAGGCCTTTGAGGAAAATAAATGGGGAGGCAGGTTTGTGCTGACTGGGCCAGAGTCTTCCCACTTTTCCGAGAGCGTTTAAATCTTCACCATCCCTGAAGCAGGGCAGTTCTCTTTGGTTCTGTTGGCCTTCCCTGCGTTACCTCCCTTTTCTCAATTTGAACAGTTGGGCATCATGTGAGCAATGCTATGCAGCTCTGAAGGCCACATCTATGTTTAGGGAGTAGCTGAACAACACACCAGGGAGCTACCAGCTCTCAAGCCAGCATCGCTCCCTTGTTTGGCTATTGCAAGCTGGATGACCTTATGAATTCTGCAGGCTTCATGTTCTCCACCTGCAAGGTGGGATGTGAACAGAATTTTCCTGAATGCACCTCTCCAGCAGGCAGTTCTAAGTGTGCAGGGCTCAAGGCCATCGCCATTACTATCCCTACTAAATCCATACAATGTGCATTCATTTTTATAGTTTTTCTGCCCTGTCTTTTTGTTTTATAATAATCATCTTTGAGACTCTGTTTTGTCCTTGGGAGATAGGAATATGTGTGTGTGCTTTTGATGGTCTCTGAGGTAGTCTTATCATCGATGTACAAAGAATCAATCTAATTCACCCCTGGCCTTCTGTTAGGTATCATGAAGCATCTACTTAAAGCTCTTCAGTATCCGATTCCAGCCACCACTTCCTCTCTCTTCTTTCTTGTAGCTTAGCATATAATTTAATTTAATGAACAGTCATACATGCCACCTACTACAGGCACCCACAGTTCTTATCATTTTTACGTGTGTGTGTGTGTGTGTTTGCGTGTGTGTATTCCAGTATATGCTACTTGTAGACATTTCCTGCAGAGGCCAGAAGAGTGCATCATATCCTCTGAAGCTGGAGGACAGGTGGTTATGAGCCTCCAGACTGGGGTATTTGGGCACTGAATTTGGGTCCTCTGGAAGAGCAGCAAGTACTCTTAATTGTTGAGCCATCTCTCTAGGCCCAGTTCTGATGATGTTTAAATTGCCTTTTGATGTTAAGATAATTGTGAACTCATATGTAAGAAGCATGTAGAAAAAACAAGTCTGTCTCCCCATGTGGGCTGTCTCTCCATAGTAACATCTTGCAAAGATGTAGTCTGGGGTGTCCTTGTACTGTTGACAGTGATACAAACACAGTACAGAATATTCTGCCCCCAAAGGGATGCCTCATGGTGACTTTGCTTGTAGGGGGGTAAATTTAAGGCCTTTGCAACAATTTAGCTATGTTCCTAACACTTGGCTTTTTTATAGTTACTCCCTTTCTTCCTTCTTCTAACCTTCAGAGTTCACTCAGAGAACCACAAAATGTTCTCTAGTTTCTATGTGTGGTGTGTGCTGTGCGTGTATGTATTTAGTATGTGTATCTGTATGTGCACCTGGAGGCTAGAGGTCAGCATTACGTGTCTTCCTCCATGGCTCCTCATTTTATATTTTGAGACAGGGCCTCTCATTGAACCTGGAGCTCAATGACTTGGCTAGATTAGGTGGCCACCAAGACACCAAGGATCCTTCCAACTCCACCTTCCCAGTGGTGAGATTAAATGCATTGCCACTCTCTTCTGCTTTTTATGTGCATGCTGGGGATCTGAACTCAGGTCCTCATGCCTTTTTTGACAAACTCTTGCCCTACTGAATTATCGCTCCAGTCCCCATCTATATAATTTTGATGAAACACAAATAAATCAGATCACACAGTAGGGACACATTTTCACTCTTTCCCCCTTATGTTCAGCATAATCTTTCGAAGTTTATGCACGTACACACTCATGTTTACATGTACGAGTCTTTGTTAAGTAGTGTTTTGTGGTATGGATTTGCCAGATAGTTTAATTCTTCATCTGTTGAGGGACATCTGAGTTGTTTCCAGTTTGGGGCTGTTATGAATAAAGCAACTGTGAACATTTGTAGATAGCTTTCTTTCCTTCATCTTTCTAGGATGAATGTTGATAGTTCCATTGTGTAGGATATACAGGTTTAAAGAAATGGCCAAACTGCTGTCCAACATGGTTGTGCTATTTTACATTTCCCAAAGTCACGCATGAGTGATTGACTTTCTTGGCATTCTCACCAGCATTTGGTGGTGTCACTATTTTATTTTTTTATCTTAGCCATTGTGTAATGATACCTCATTATGGCTTTAAATTGCATCCCCTTAATTGCTAATGATGGTGAACATCTTTTTCTGAGCTTATTCACCATCTGTATATCCTCTTAGGTGAAATGCCTCTGCATGTCTTTTGCCCATTTTTCTGATTAGATTGTTTTCATAAAATGTTGAGGTTTTGAGAGTTCTTTATTATCCTTGCTACTAGGCTTGTGCCAGATATGTGGCTTGCAATTAATTGTTTCTTCCTCTTAATACGGTCATCCACAGGGCAAGAGATCTATTTACTGATTGATTGAATTTTGAGACAGGGTTTCAGTTTGTATGCAAGGCTAGCCTTGAACTTATGTGGTAGCCCAAGTTGGTTTTCAACCCACTATCCTCTTGCTTGGGCTTCTTGAGTGCTGGGGTTACTGTCTTGCCCATGTGATCATCATGCTCATCATGGCCAATACAGCTTTAACTTGATGCAACCCAGTTGCTTACTTTCCCCTTAAATAGCATGTGGGTTTGGAGTCAGCCTTAAAAACTCTATGTAACCCAGCTCCTGAAGATTCCCACTATGGTTAAGTCTTGATACATTTAGAGTTAACGGTGAGAGAGATGTAAGGGTTAGTTCAGGAATTTGGCTTCTTCTCTTTGGGTGTTTAATTGCCGCAAGGAAAGGTCCTCTTCCTCACAGAATTGCTTTGGTATCTGAGTTGATTTATTTTCTCTGTCTGTAGTAGTACACCCTGATCAAGAACACATTAGGGAGGAAAGGGTTGATTTTTGGCTTAGAGTTCCAGAAAGGATACGGCCCATCACGATGGGGAGGGCATGGCTGTAGGGACATGAGGCTCAGCTGTCAGTCAGGAAGCAGACTGGTCACATGTCATCTCTACAGGGAAGTGGGAAGACAGAGAACAGAAAGTGGAGCCAATCCTCAGTTATGCGCTTCCAACAGCAAAGCTCTACTTCTTAAAGGGTCCATAACCTTTCCAAACAGTGCCACCAGTGGAAGACGGATTGCCTCTGGGCGATATTTTTCATTCAAACCACCACACTAACCTTGTCAACAATCTCTGGGAGTAGCTGTGTGAGTCTGTGTCTGAGTTCTAGGTTCTGCTCTTTGGTCCATGCTTTTACTTCCCCATCAGTATCTTATGGTATGTATTAGGGCCATGTAGGTTTCAAGTGATTTCTCAGACTTCATTGTTCTTCCGTAAATTATACAAACTCTTTCCTTTGCATTTCCAGGGACTACATTAGCTTTGAGGGGCTGAACAATGTCCTCCTCAAATTCATGTTTACCCGCAACATCAATATGTGATCAAATATGGGAAAAGCATCTTTATCGATATAATGAACTAACTAAGGTGAAGCATTATTGAATCAGAATTGTGAAATACAACGACCTTGTCCATGTATGAGCAGGAGAAGGCACATGAGCACACAAAGATCTGACAATGTGAAAATGGATGCAAATATTCATGTTATGCTGTCACAAACCAAGGGACTCCAAAGACCACGAGAAGCTGGGAGAGAATCACAAATCAAATTTTTCCTCAGCAGTCACTTCCATAGCAAGACCTATCCGGATAACTGTTTCTTGTTGTTGTTTTTGGTTTTTGTTTTGTTTTGTTTTGGAATTACGGTCACTGGAAGTGGAAGAAAAATATTTTCTTCTGTTTTAAACCGTTCAGCTCCTGGTAACTGGTTATAGTAGCCCCAGCAGATTCACAAAACCTATGTGTTTGTTTGGAGAGAGTTGACATCTTTATTATTCATGCTGGACATGTGCCACTAAATTTACTTCTGGCTGCTTGAATTTTTCGTGTCACTGCTTTGCAGTTTCCTACATAAATTATTCTGCATACGTTGTCTTAGATTTACATGCTATCTCAGAAATATTTTGAGTAGCTATGAGTGATCTTGTATTTAAAGTTTTATATCCATGTAGACATTGAGGGTATGTAGACATACAACTGATTTTATGTGTTTATCTTGTGTTCTATGGCTTTGCTGACTCAGCAATCTGATTTGTTGAGACTTACATAGATTTATCAAAAATTTCTATACAAACAACCACGTCTGCAGTAAGTTTTTTCTCTAGTGTTATTTCTTCCTTTAACTATACGTGCCTTTATTTTCTGGCTTTTTTGTACTGGTTGAATCTTCCAACTCTATTTTAAGTAAGAATGAAGATTGTGCATATCCTTGCTTGACTGTACATCTTGGTAAGAGATCACTGTCTTTTTAATATTGAATATAGTGTTCTTGGTAAACTTAAACCAAAAAAAATCCATAAAACCCACAAACAAGTAAAAACAAGAACGTGGCTTTCATCAGTTTTTAGAAAGATTCATTCTGTTTCTGCATTTATGAGCATTTTTGCCTCTTAATTTTGTCAAAGATGTTTCCCTTATCAATGGATATGACAATATGGTTTTCTCCAGTAGAATGCTAATATGATGGTATGTATTGATTGATTGTCAAAAACCGATGTGGACTTTCATGCCTGGAATCAGTCCTATTTGATCAAGTTATATAATTTAAGAACTGTTTCTGAGTTTTGCTTGTTAATATTTTGTTAAAGAACTTCATGTCTGTTCACAAGGGTACTTGGTCTGTAGTTTCTCTTCCTTCTTTTTTTAATGGTCTTTGTTTGGCTTTAGTATCAAGGTGATACTAGAACCAGAAACCGAGTTAGACAGTATTTCACATCTTCTACGTTTTGGAAGTAATTCATAGAATTTCTGCTAATTTCTCTTGAAACATCTGGTAGAATTCACCAGTAAAATCATTTGGGCCTGGTGATTTCTTTTTTGGGAGCATTTAAATCACAAATTCATTTTCTTAATGTTTATAAGGCTAGGCAAATCGTCTATTTTGCATTGAACAAGCTGTATCAGTTCATCCTTTGAGTTGGGTCATTTCACCTAAATTGTCAAACTTTTGCCTATAAAGTTATAGACAGTTTAACTCCTTTCATGGGTTCTCTTTCTAAATCCAACTAGTCCATTTTTACATTGTTACCACATATGAGGTTTTGTTAAAAAATTATTGTTGAAGAACAATAAAAACAGGAATAGCTATCACAGTGGGGTTTTGGGGAGAGAGAGAGAGGGAGGGAGG
>LOEQ01000787.1:191758-206898 GCA_001685075.1 Bramus lutescens | reverse complement strand
CCTTTGGAAGAGCAGGCAATACTCTTAACCACTGAGCCATCTCTCCAGCCCCTGATATCTATTTTTTAAAAAATCAAATTAATTGATGCAAAGAGTTAATATGACATTGCACATTAGTGCCCAGTAGATAATTAAATGTTAAATGGCACGTGGACATTTGCTACTTAACTAGACTTTTGGGTTAAGTTGGTTGTTGTTATATTTTCTTCTTGGGGTGGGGGCAGAACACTGGGAAGTGAACCTAGGGGTTCGTCTTGGCTCAACAAGAACTCTACCGCTGAGCTACACCACCAGCTCTTCACATTTTCTTGGTTAAGGGCA
Source organism: Bramus lutescens (assembly GCA_001685075.1). Classification (NCBI taxonomy): domain Eukaryota; kingdom Metazoa; phylum Chordata; class Mammalia; order Rodentia; family Cricetidae; genus Bramus; species Bramus lutescens. Next base: position 206,577 of record LOEQ01000787.1, on the reverse strand, counting down.
CACACAGCTCACTGGTTGGAAGCCTGTTCTCTGTTTACTGTGTGTCTGGCCATGATGAAATTATTTATGCCCCTGTCTTATTTTACACATAGTTTACCCCCTCAGGGGCTCTCATGTTAGAATCTGGGCCCTCGTTGTGACAGTGCTGGCAAGTGGAACCTGTAGAAAGAGGTGGCCTACCCAAGGTCCTTAGGCTGATTGGAGATATGCCATTTGAAGGATTGTCGGATGCAGTCGCTGCCACCATGTGAGGCCGGTCCTTTCCGCATGCTTGCTCCATCATGGAGCCTTCTAGGCGGCCCTAACCAGGGGCTGAACCATTGGTACTGCCCAATCACGCATCATTCCCATAAAGCTCTTGAAGGGTGGGAACAGGCTTGTGGACATCTAGTACCAAGCTCAGTAAATGTCAGCTGTTTGTGTTGTAGGAAGATCGCCTCATCCAGAGTCAGGAAGACTACCACGACCATTGAAACATGCGAGATATTGGAAGAAAAACCAAATAAAAATGTTCAGTATTTATGAGAGAGTATGGGGAGGAACCTCCCCCCCTTTCCTTAATACAGGGTCTCACTGTGTAGCCCTGGCTGGCCTGGAACCCATTATGTAGACCAGGATGTCCTGGTCCACAGCGATTCATCTGTCTCTGCCTTCATTGTGCTGGGATCACAGGGGAGCACCAACATACCTACTGGAAGCAAATTTTCTTCAAACACATTTGTACTATTTTTCATATCTACAGAGGTGGTGTTCATGACTCTTTCATGTAACCCCACCCTCACCTCAGGCAGAAGACACAATTTTCTAATGCCAGGACTAATGCAAGTAGAGTAGAGAATCGTGAGCACATTCAGTGAGGCAAAAGAGTCAGCAAGGGACTTGTTGGAAACCCTAGAATAATTAATTTTACCCTTCCGACACTAAGAACAAACTGGGCTTCAAGAGTTCCCTGTTGTGCTTGAAACCACAGGCCAGCAAACTTTCTGGAAAGGGCCAGATGATTAACCAGCTTTGGGGAACACGCAACGAGTGTTGTAGCTACGCAACTCCACTTTCAAAGCACAAATGTATCATGGATGGTGAGGGACTGGATGGTGGCTGTGTTTCAGTACGCCTTTGCTTACAGAAATGGTGGTGGGCTGAAATTGCATGACTCTGTCTGGGGTACCCTGAGGGAGATGGAAAGCCATAATGACTCTGACTATGGAGTTGTCTCAGTTCGGAAGGAGACCCTTTGCCCCTTGTCACTTCCTCTCTCCCCACAGTTTATGCCCACAGGGTGTTAACTTTATTCTGGTGTGTGGTGGTGGCTCAAAGACTAAAGCTTCATTCCCCGCTGGAGCACAGCAACGCTCAAGCACAGCTCGGTGGCCATATTCTCAGAGTGGGGAGTGTGTGCGAATACCGTTGGTTTAAAGACAACTGGGTGGTTAAGATCACGCACTGCTCTTCCAGAGAACCAGGCTTTGGTTTCTAGAACACACATCAGGTGGTTGACAACTATTTGTGCTCCAGCTCCTGGGGATCTGACTCCTGTGTCCTCTGAAGACACCTGCACTCACCTGTACATACAAACACACCGACATACAAACAGTTAAACATAATAAAAGTCTTACAAAAGAACAGTTTCCCTTTTCTTCCTTATTTTTTCTTTGTCCTTTTTCCTCCTCTATCCCTCCCTCTTTCCTTTTCCTTTTTCCTTTTGCCCCCCACTCCTCCTTTTCACTCCCTCCTCTCCTCTCTCTCTACCTTTTACTTTCTCAGTGCTGAAGATTGCTAAGAACATGATCCGCCACTGAGTTGTGCCCCAACCCTAATCTTCACGATTATGTTGATGCCCTATTATAACATTAATGGCAAAGTCCATAAACGCATACTCTCCTTGCCGGGATAAGAGAATGGAAAATAAAGGAAGAGGTCCAGAATATTCCAGAGGCTAGAACTTGCTTTAGACTACAGTGACAGGCACCCCATGCAAAATATTTTTTAGTGGGGGATGGAGAGACAGCTGGGCAGGTAAACATGAGGACTTCAGTTCCACCCCCCAAAGCTATATAAAAGTAATGGGCGTGGTTGGATGCTTGAAGTCCACGTTCTGGGGGGATGATGGAAACAGGAGGGCTCCTGGGACTCTCTGGTTAGTCAGTTTCGTCTAGTTTTAATTAAGGTCAATGAGGGACCCTATTTCAAAGATGGTTTTACAGAAGATAACTTCCAACTTTGAAGTTGACTTTTGCATCCATATGTTCACCTACACCTATGTCCATTCATACACAGAGGCGTAAGAAGTATGTTCTTCACCAACACAAATCTGTAACCTCTGAGGAAGAAGTCCAGTCTCCAGGTTCTCCTTCTTGGGGGTGGGTCCCCAGCAGAACTAATCTCTCTTTGTGATGCAGTTTTGTTTTGATTTCTCCCCTCCTGTCAATGCAAAGTCTCATTTATCACATCACTTAGAAATCCTCGGGTCTTCCCAGGAACCGGTCGTGGGTCCCAGTGATTACCAGGGAATATGGGGAAATGAGGAGGACTGGGCTTAGCTCCTTATGGTGGCTGTATGTCTTATACATTCTTTGAATATGGTGCCAAGTGAGGTGGCTTGTACCCGTGATCCCAGCACCTGATCGGTGGAGGTTGAGGTGGGATCTTTGCAGCATGTACTACCTCATAAGGTCTCATCTCAAAAACCAAAACCATAACCAGCCAAAGAAAAATGTGTTGAATAGAGTACCTGTACCCCATCCTTCTCCCTTTATGGAGGCTGCAGCTGTCTCCTCCAAGTATTTGCTGCCATTATTTTGAGGTCATGGCCACTGGGACTATATCTGTTGGTTTGATGAAGGATTGACTTTCCAGTTTCAGAATCAAAAATGAATCTAAGATCTATTCTTTTGAGAGAAGAAAAATTCCGCATGGACAGACTAAAACTCATCTGTGGTCTCAACTTGGGGGGTGGGGTGGGGGGAAGGCAGGGAAGGCATCCTGGGCTGCTCTTTAGGGGAGCAATGTAAAGGGCTTTCTTTTTACTTTTGATGAGGGTTTGGTACAAGCAGACCCTGGAGCAAGCTGATTATTTACTGCCCAGTGGGAGGAGAGATGCATTTCTAGGCGTCTGTCCTGGCAGGTGCCAGGTGGCTTCTTCTGCTATTGCCTCAAGCTCCCATAAGGATAAAGCCAGAGGGCTGCACAAGGCAAGCAGCTGGGCCTGAGCCATTCTTATCAGCAAGGCCTGTCCCAGGGGCTATGGCCTTATCACATCTGGGGCAACCGGTTCTTTCACCACATTGCCAGCTGGTCCTTTAGCAACCAGGTGTATAGTTACATTGCAAGCATATCATTGATGCCGCAATCCGAACAGCTACATTATAATCAAGTTCCATCATCAAGCTTTATCTGGAAAGGCCGAAGGTTTCAAATACTTCATGGGACACCCTGATGACCTGAGGAAAAAAGTTGACTTTCACAACAGGTGCTTAGGTGGTTTTCTGTGCCAGAACACGACTTCTCAGAGGAGATGGGATTTCCACCCTGAAATGACTCCTTTTTCATTGTTTTCTTCTCATTCATATTCGCTCATTCATTCACTCAACTGTTGGTTGTGTCCTCTATGTGCCACTCCTTGTCCTGTGTTTTGTGGCTGTCCCAGTGAATGAAACCTGTGGCATGCTTGTCCTCAGTGGGCTTATGGGAGGGCAGTGGCACAACAAACTGACGGAATCTGCAAATTTGAGATATTTGAAAGTGCCAGGGAGAAAAACCAAACACGGTAAAGATGGGCAAAGAAGGTAAAAGATGAAGGAACATGGGTAGACTGTGGGGCTGGGGGCATTAGATTCACTCCTAAGGTGGGGGAAGACTGTGGGGTCGGGGGTACTAGATTTACTCCTTGAGTGGAGGAAGACTGTGGGGTTGGGGGTACTAGATTCACTCCTAGGGTGGGGGAAGACTGTGGGGTTGGGGGTACTAGATTTACTCCTTGAGTGGAGGAAGACTGTGGGGTTGGGGATACTAGATTTACTCCTTGAGTGGAGGAAGACTGTGGGATTGGGGGTACTAGATTCACTCCTAGGGTGGGGGAAGTTCTCACTGTGACATCATCAGACGCCAGGAGCCCTGAAGGCACGTAGAGAGAGTTCTATCTCAGGGCAGGGCATTTGTGCCTAAGGGGAATAAGGAACGAAGTCACTGGAGCTGGAACACTGTCACTCAACTAGAGGCAAGTGTGGGCAGAGGGCAGATCTTGGATGAGGAGAGGCTGAGGTGCCGGGGTGCCCCTCCATCACTCAGAAACCAGATGGTGATTTGTGGAGTTCCTATTGCTGGCAAAGCTCTGAATGTGGAGTTTGTGTTTGTTTGACAACGGTGTCTTGGGTAGCGCATGAGGCTTGGCTGGGTGGACAGAGTTGAGGGAAATCTAAGGAAAGGCCTTAGCTCTCCTAGTCATAGTACAGTTCTGGGGTGAGCTGAGTGACATGCTCGGACAGGACGCTCAGGAGGTGCTAGGCACCTATTCTCATATGGTCCCTGAAGATGTGCCCGAATTAATAGGAAAAGCAGTTGAACTTCAGTTAGAACTGGTTAGGGTTCTGAAAAGCTAACTAAAATCTGCTAATGCTGTAAGTATTTCTCAACATGAGAGGAAACAGCCTAGAAATTTGGGCCAGAAGGGGCAGTTTTAGGACAGATAACTCTGAGGAGGGTGAGAAAGGTTAGCACTATGGGATTAGTTGAGGGCTCTTCTCTGGGTTTTCAAGTAATTGACAGGAGATGGACTCATGGGTAGTCTTACCCAGGGGCAAGACAGATTTCACAACACATTGATAGTTGAACAAATGATTCAACTTAAGGAAAGTACCACTTTTATTATTGGAAAATATGGGGCTATGGCCTCAAGAGCAAGGTTTAGTAGCATCCTAAGCATCTCTAAAATAGATATCTCTCTGTCTCTCTGTCTGTCTTCTTCACTAATATGTTATTTTGTGTTAAAAAATGCAAGCACGCCCCTGAGAGCTACCCTCCCTGCCTCTTGGGGCTTCTAGATTTCTCTGAAGCCCTCTTTGGCTCCCTGCTTTGTTTCTTCCCAGGGTCTTCTTACCATATGTAGGCTACCCAAAGTCCTACAGGCAACTTGGCTTGCTCCAGACCTAGCACATTGGGTTTCCCCCAAGAGCTCAAGAGGGCTGTGGCTACATGCCTAGTGTTGAACCCTGTGTCTGGAATTTCTAGTCTGGCTTCAGGACCCTCATCCTAGTCAGAATATCTGTTCACAGGCATCCATCCATCCTGATACTTGATTATCTGAAGCTGGGCAGGGGTGGGGAGGGGTGTCTCGGCTCCTTCTTCGAACCCTGTGTAACAGGTGTGCTTATCTCTACCTACCTTGTGGAGTCAAGGGTCTGGAGACCTGAGTGCACAGCTGATGTGAAGATGGGCCTGTGCTTTCAAAGCATGATTCTTTGACATTGTAGTTTTCCTTCTCTTGCGTTTGAGGAAGGCCTTGAACTCCATATATTGTCAAGGTTGACCTTAAACTTCAGATCCTCCTGCCTCTGTCTTCTGAGCACTAGGATTATGCGTTTGTACCACCACACTCCCTTTTTGTGATGCTGGGGACTGGACCCAGGGCTCTGTGCATGCTAGGTCAGTACTCTATGACTGGGTACACCTCCAGTTCTTGTCACTTGCACTTAATTCATCAATTAATTCTCTTATGATTGGGTTGGAACACAGGGCCTCTAGCACATCACACAAGGACTCTACCACCAAGCCCTGTCTTTTAGATTTTAAAATGATAACTAGTTTCGTTAATCAGATAATCTGATAATAGCATAATTTCTTTAAAATTTTATTTTATTATATTATCATTACTCTGTCTGTCTGTCTGTCTCTCTCTCTCTCTGTCTCTCTCTCTCTCTCTCTGTGTAGATCAGAAAGCAGTTTTTCTAGGAGTTGGTTCTTGTCTTTTATATAGCTCTGGGGATTGTACTCAGATTATCAGGCTTGTGCACCAAGCAGTTTTATCAATGGAGTCATCTTGCTAGCCCCATTTCTTTTTCAGTATTATTTCTAATGATATTGATGTATGAAACCTCTATAGTACACATGTATTTATACTGTAGTATATCAATATTATGTAATATATGATATATGCAACATATGCTAATATAACACATTATATTAGTATGCGTTAATCTATTAATATAGCATATCAACACATGTTAATATATTAATATAGTATACTAATATGTGTTAATATATTCATGTATAGCATGCTATAAGGATGTAATTTCTGACATTCTGGGTAGCTGACCAAGAGTGCAGATGTCCACACAGGTCACTGGCAGATTGTGGATAGCTTGGGGCAGCCTAATCTGGCATTCTGGCTTAGAGATCCCGGATAATCTCCTCCCAATCTTTTCAGTTCTCCAAATGGAAAGCAGAAGACCCTGTCCTCTGCCTCTGGGAGCAGTGTGAATGATTGGCCTGTGACCTCAGGAATTACTCCTTGTGTTTACTCTTCCTACGGACTGTATTTGTCACCAGGGCTAGGGTCTTTCCTCACTGTTCCTCTTCTTCCTGGACCTCACACCGAGCACCCCTGGGTCCAGACAGAGAGTGAGAAAGGCCTTTCTCAGTGGTTTCCCAGCATGCCCTCTTACCTGTCATACGGGAATCACGTCACATGGATATGGTTCATGCCATGTGCTGTCCTTCCAGACAAACAGTGCAGCCTGGGAACAAAGGAACACAAGTGTGGCCTGATTCTGTGTTTCTAAATTGTGAATAGCCTCCTCATTGGGTTTTACAATAGGAACAGGCCTGATTGTTGCTCTTTGTCATATGCTCTGTATTGTAAATGAGGGCTTTTTCTTTTTCTTTTTTTTTTTTTTAATGTCCATTTCCACTATTCTCTTGACTTTGGCTCCTTGGCTTGTCTGCTGAATGTGGCTTCTCAATTCCCAGTTGTGGATATTGTATTTCTAGTCTTGGACTTGGCTTTTTCTTGGGTCTGTTGCCTAATTTACATCCCCAGCGAATCTGCTGTGGCACTTCTGGGTGACAACTGTGCCTACCACAGGAGCCCCTTGTTTTTATCTCGGCACTAGTGTGCTCTTAGCCTGTTCATCTCGGTCTTTCCCGGATAACTAACTAACCAAATAAAACCTGCTGGAAGAGAGTGTGCTATCAGATTTATGTGAAGCAGAGAGCCTGTGGGGAGTTGTACTGGATACCCAAAGCAGGCTCCTAGGTGATGCTGAGTAAGTTTTGATTTGTAGACAGCAAACACATCTGGCTGCAGGGGATGGAAGGAGCAGTCTAAACAAGCCCTGGCAGGAGGCCTGTCTGAGTCTAACTTGAGGCAGAGGAGGAAGGCTAGATAATAAGGCTGCAGACTCCAAGCCCTCCACCCAGCTAATAGAGTTGTGTGTGTGTGTGGCTTCTTTGCATGATGTCCAAACTCATGTCCATGAACAGTTTAGTTTATGTTCAGGGCACCAAATACATCGTGCTCAGCAACACTCCTCTGGTTAGGATTCATCACTCTGCCCCGCTTGGTTGTTCTAGCTCTCATCAGCTCTGTCTGAACGTTGCGTTTTGGAGGCCATTCTTTTCAAAGCAACAGTTTTCTTTGGTGAATAATGACTTAAGCCCTGGATTAGACCCTGGTTAAAACCCAGCTCCTCTGATTCCTGGTGGGGTGACCTTGGCCATGTTACTTAGCCTATTTGTGCCTCATTTCCTTTCCCCATTAAAAACAACACTGCTCATAAAACTCTCAGCATAGACTTCTTGGTACAGAATAAACACTTATAGGCAGCTATTATATTTATTTATTTATTTATTTATTTATTTATTTATTTATTTATTTATTTATTGCTGTGTCAGAGAATAGCTGTGTGAACAATTAGTAAAGAACAACACTGAGATCTCTATGTTGGGTGGTTGGATAGACTGTGACAGACCTGTTAGCGAATTCCTTTTACATACTTGTGGTTAAAGTTCATGGCATAGAAAAAAACAATAGAAGTTGCAACATGTCATGATCCTTCAGAATGATACACAATGTTTTGAAATTCCCATGTCAAATGTGCCAGTGACAAGAATCTACGATCCTTTCTTCTCCTCCGTCCATTGGGAAGAACAGCTGGACACCAGGCCATGTGTGCTTGTAAACAATTATTCAATTACCTTGTAGACTTGTCTTCTCCAAGCAGAATGAACTCAGTTCTTTTAACCTTTTCCTAAGCGTGGTTTTGATTTTCTGTCCCTTTAATCATGCCTGTGGCTCTCTTCTGAAGCTTCTCCAAGCTCTCCACTTCTGCCTTTGTGCTGTGTGGCACCCCGGTGGCTCAGGATCCTCTGAGAAAAGTTTTCACGACACGGACTGTGACGGTATCATCTCTAGATGCCCTGCTGTACCACAAAGGCCATTTTCAAAGGATCGCTTTACATGTTATTTCCTTTGATCGTAACCCAGTCAAGCCTCATTCTTCTGATCATGATAATGTGGGGAAGGTGCCTTCCTCGCCAGAATGGAGGACCTGAGAGATTCAGAGGACTCAGAACCTTGTCTCGAGTTCCCAAAGCCTTTGTGTATAATAGTGGTTGTGGCCGGCTGAGGTCATTGGCTCCAGTGTTCTTTCTACTGTGTCCGAGCTCATGCATATAAACAATTTGCAAAGTACATGGCCATCTAAATAATTTTATGCTCTATTTCACCATAACTCTTTTTTTCCACTGGAGCTGGATTGCGTTTTTATTATTTTCTTTCCTTTAGATCCTTCTTCCTCTGTCCTTTGACTCACAGGTGGTGAGCCAGGTCACTTGTGTTGAGTGTGTCCAGTGAGTACGGCCCTTGGAGAGATGCTTTCACAGTTACTATCATTTCAAAGGAATTGATTGAGAGCTTTACCAGAAGGAGCCACACTGTGATGAGAAACTATTACCTGTAGGGCTCATTGCTTGCATACTCTTAGAATCCATGAGGATATTGTGTGTATGAATGTGTGTGTGTGTGCACGTGCGTTGTGTGTAAAATGTGACTGTAAAGTCCCCCAGCCCCTATCCCAGTGCTCCTTCTTGCTTGCCTGCAGCAAGAATGACCTCTCACGTCTGTGACCAAAGTCTGTGGAAGAAGCAGGGTCAGGATCAAGGCCAAGGACCGACCTCTTTGCAGTTGTGAGGCTTGGTCTTGCCATTCTCTAGGATGAAAGATGGCTGCATTCTGATGAGGCAAATGATCATTCAGGATATAGAATTCCTTATGAATCCCATTCCACCACTGAAGGAGGATTTATTTATTTATTTACTTACTTACTGGGCAGGCAGACAAGTAGGTGTGTTGCAGGGCCATATCTGGCTCCCAGAGGCATGCTGAGCAGTGGAGACTGACCCAGGCAGATTAGACCCCCTTGAGGATCTCAAGACCAGTCTGTGAGAAGGTGCTTAAACCAGGTAGTAGTGTCCAGGTCAGAGGTTAGACCAGGAAGGTGGGGATGGGGTGCTTGGCTGGGGGCGCTCAGTGTCTCAGGACTACCATTAACTGGAAATTTCTCAAGCTGCTGCTGGATCGCCAGGCAAACCAGCCTTCCATCAGTTCATGGAAACAGGTATCTCTTCTCTTCCAGGTGGTCCAGATAGGAGCTGATATGGTCCAACAAGAAGTTATGGAAGTGTACTGCTTCCCCGAGGCTGACATCCTTCCCCTCCATGCTCTCTTCCACCTGCATTCCCAGGTCCCTGTTGGGTCCACCATTGTAGGGGCCTCAGAGGCCACACAAGGCTGAAACTCAGAGATCAGCCTTGCACCAAAAGCCAGTTTTTGGCAGAAAATGCAAGCAACTCTGAGAAGGATTTTAGAAAAAAAAATCTTATTTGCATGGTAGATATTAAAAAACAAACAAACAAAGGAGCCAGGTGGTAGTGGCACAGGCTATTAATTAATCCCAACATTTGTAGAAGCAGGTGGATCTCTGAGTTCTAGGCCAGCCTGGTCTACATATGAAGTTCCAGGATGCCAGGATTGTAGTAGGACATTTTTGTGGGACTGCCAACTCCCGGATAATGACATGAAGATTTATTATTGATAATGAAAGCTTGGCCGTTAGCTTAGGCTTGTTCCCAACAAGCTTTTATAACTTAATTAACCTGTTTCTATTAGTCTGCATTTTGCCATGTGACTTTATACCTCTCGTCCACTCTGTGTGTACAACTGCCTCTGTGTCTTGATGGTGTCTCCCTTGTATGCCTAGATTCAGCCCGAGTTCCTCTCTTTGCCTGGAAGTCCCGCCTAACCTCTCCTGCTTAGCTATTGGTCATTCAGCTCTTTATTAAGTCAATCACAGTAACACGTCTTCACACAGTCTAAACAAATATCCTGCAGAACAGGAGTGCGTGCAGAAGCCCTGTCATGACAAAACAAAAAGGAAAACAACAACAACAACAACATTCCCAACATAATAAAACAAAAATGAACTCCCTGATTGTTTGTTTGGCTGAATTAACAAGTCAATTTAAGCATTTTTAGTATATTCTCATGCTCATTTACATAAAGAGTTAAATAAAAATACCGAGGAAGGGTGGTTGAGAAGAGAAAATGAGAAACTTGAGGGCAGTGTTTCCAAGACCGGTCATGGGTTACTCAGGTAAGGGGATGGCAGGAGCCATAAACAAAGCAATCTCTCTCGCCTCCGCCATTCTGATTTCATCTGTTTGAGGTGGAGCCCTGCATTGATTTTATTTATAGCTACTCAGGTGACTTAAAGCTGGCAGGCTTGAGATGGAGGGATAAGAGTGTTGGGAGAGGCTGGAGTCTGAGGGCTGGAGCAGGACAGGCTCCCCCAGTCCTGGCATTGCTTTGTCTGGCTCTGAGCAGCCAGCCCAGCCTTAGGGAGCCCTTAGCCAATTGGGGCAAGCCCAAGGGAGGTGTGGGCGGTATGTGGATGGCTAGCCTGAAGTTTACAAGCTTGAGAGACTTAGATGCAAGTCAGGCTGCCCAGGGTTTGGCTCTGTCGCTGTGGGTTCCCCTGTATTCCACTGCCCAGCAAACCCAAGACGGAGGAGCTTCTGGACTGAGTGCTATTGGGAATTTTCCTGCTCTCAAGGGAAATGAGGTAGTTTGCATATGCCCTGCTCCAATTCTGTGTTGAAGTGTGAGTCCCAATGTGCTGGCATTAGAATGGGGCCTTTGGGTGGTAAATAGGACATGGAAGTGAGGCCTCAAAATCTAGCTTCTGGCCCGCAGTAAAGGGACCGATGAAGTTCTCTTACCCTTACCCCATGGTGTAAGGAGTGTGGAGAAGATAGCGGTCTAGAACAGGAAAGGAATCCTCCAAGAAGCAGCCACACTGGCCACCCTGGTTTTGGACTTTCAACCTGCAGAACTGTGGGAAATGAGTTTCTATGGTTTCTAAGCTGCTTTTGTTACTTTGCCGGTACCATTTAAATTTCTGTCCCGGAACTCATTCTGTAGACCAGGCTGGTCTTGAACTTAGGGATTTGCCTGCCTCTCCTTCCCAAGTGCTGGGGTTAAACATTTGCGCCACCACTGCCTGGCTGGTAAACTGTTTCTTAAATGAGCTAGTTAATAAGAACTTTCTGTGGTTCTTTCTCATAAAGGGTGAGCGTACCTGGATACTCCCCTTGGAGATCATCATGAGTTGGGGGTATAGTATTGCAGTCCCTGCGCCGAAATGAGCTCCAGTCACGAATCAGCTTCAGTTAGGGGATTGGGTGGGTATGTGCATCTCCTAAGGCACCTGCCATCACACTCAATAGGCATTAAGACCCAGGAATATGTTTTCTTTGCAACTTTCCACCCCTCTCCTCAGGTGGGTCTGAACTGGTTCTTACCTTCACTTCCAGAAATGCTGACTATGAAAGAATTGCTGTTTATTAAGGGTCTCAGAGAAGCCTGCTAGTGTCTAAGATGTTCTACTGGGTGAGTCCCACCGGCAGCCCGCAGGCTGCACGTGTCCTAAAATACATATAAACGGGACACATTTGTAGATTAGAATGTGATTTCTCAATGTCAGCGGGTTGGACGCACCTGAAAGCCTCTGAGAGGCATTGCCAGCTGTTTCCACCACTGCCTGCCCACGGTCCTAGATGCTGGCTGGTGTTGAGGTCCCCGGTGAGGAGTTCTCTACTTCTGGCGTCTTCTCATTCTCGTACATTGTCAAGATTGTGGCTGACTAGCCACACTTGCCAAGAAACCGAGTTCTGCTCTTCTTGTCAGTTGGGCAAAATGACATTATGTGGGTTCCCACATCTCCTGGTTGGAGTCGCGATGGCATGCAGACATAGAAGGGCGCTTCATTCCTGTCTCATTTTAAATTCAAAGCATGAGTTCACATGTGGATTAAGTTTAAAGGGCAACAGTAACATAATGTCTTCAAGGCTACTATTTCAGAAGATGCAGACATGTACACAGCCGCCCTTCTGTGTTCGTGGGGAATTGGTTCCAGAATTCCAGATCTACAGAGGCTTCTTCATATGAAATGCTCTTGTAGTTGCCTAGAAACAATGGTGTAGTAGCTACGTAGTGCAATGTTTGGACAGAGTCACAGCACACCTCTAGATTACTTTGCCCATTGGTTAAAATCTTGGAGTGACTTTTTTTAAAAAACAAAACCCCACAATATAAATATTGCTTTATTATTTCATTTAAGGATTAAATTATTAATATACAGTAATTGTTCATACTGATATCTCATTGTGACATTTCCTTGCATACATATTATTTTGCTGAATTATAACTCAGTCCAGTGTTAGCTTTACAGCATAGTCATTATATTGTGTTATTTAAGGAATGATGAGGAGAAAACTCTCCATCTTCAGTGAGAAGCAGTTTTTAATACGTAGTGTTCTGCATCTGCAGATGAGGAACCCATGGATACAGTGGGTGAACCATACAGTAAAGTTTTCCACATCAGCCCTTGAGAGACAGTGATAATGTAATTTTGAATCATGATAAATGTTCACTCTTTTAAAGCACATTAGAGCCCACTTGCCCTAGGACCTAATTCTCAGAGGGCCAAAGAGGATTTATCAGCTCTAGAAATTAAAACCTCTGATAGTGATGGAAACCTTTGGTGACTCCTAGCCTCTGTTTTCTCTAAGATGCCTTTGCCTTTGCCTCTTCTGGAAGGGCACATGGTCCTCTACAGAGATTGGTCGCAGCAGCTCCTGTCCATCTATGTGCAAGACACACCTTCCTAGAGGAAGACAGAATTTGCTCACCCTCCAGTACTAAACACAACCCCAGTGGTCTATATAATGAATTAGCATCTTCCCCGAGATAGGAACTGGATAGATTGGCACTGGACTGTTGGGATTGATCCTGGAGGTGGCATAAAGTGATATTCATGATGACAATTGGATGAAGTAGAGTATGGCTTGAGAGAAACTGAGAATGTCAGCTATACAAACAATATATTTTATTCTGTTATATAAACAAGACATACCGTTCTAGATGTGTTGTTTTCTTTATGGCTGTTGATCTTTGTCTCTATTTTGGTGGTGCTAAGGATAGGACCCCCAGCCTCACCTATACTAGGCAAGCATTTTACTACTGGGAAACATCCCCAGCCTTGGCTGTTATTATATTTTTATTTTTTGACTTTAATTTGAGGGCTGGTGAGATGGCCCAGTGGGTAAAGGTATTTGCTGTCAAGCCTGGTGACCTGAGGTTCATCCCTGGAGCCACCTGGTGAAAAGAAAGAAGTGACCCCTAGAAGTTGTCCTCTGACCTCTACATGCGTACCCTAGCAGATATTCATGAAAGGGCACAACCACACTCTAAATAAATGTTTTGGAAAAGAAAGCATCAAAACTAGTAGGCATTAAAAAAAAAAGGAAAATGATGCATGATGCCTATGAATGGGGTCAAATTGTCTCCCTAAGTACTTGAACTGTAGACAGTTGATTGGGATGCTGATTTTCACGTGCATAGCATGGACGGTCAGCTAGTTCCAGCAGGCTCCTACAGAGGCAGCTGTGTTGGATACTCTCTGTCTTTAGGATTCTCACAGATGTAACAAGAATTGCTACCGATTATTACTGTTTTTCTTATTATTTCTTACAAGTTAGCCTCTGAGCGTTCACAAAGTAGACACACTGACTAAGGAAGTAATCGAGGATCAGAGGAATTAAGCCCCAGCTCTCTCACCTAGCAAAAGTCTGAGCAAGCATGGGTGGGGGACCCAGGCGCACCTGCTAACAAGGAAGAAAAAGCTCATGCTTCTCCTTCACATGGTTTTACCTTTTCGGAAGCTGTGAAATGGGATTCAGAAAGGAGAAAGGATGCTAATCCTTCTCCCCACCTAATGTCTATTTCCTGCTTCTTGAGGATTTAGCAAATGACAATTAATAACACAGCATTTGCTGTTTAAACAGTTTTTGCATAGACAATACAATATTAATCTATACTCCAGTCCAAGTAGTCATGTTTGTAAGAGTCAAAGTCTGGGGAGCCAAAGCTAGTTCCTGTGTAGCTAGAAAAGGTGTTTTTGCAGTCTATACAATAAAAGTACCTCTGGAGGCATTACCATCCCTGACTTCAAACTCTGTTACAGAGCTACAGCAATGAAAACAGCTTGTTATTGGCATAAAAACAGAGATGTTGGCCAATGGAATCGAATCAAAGACCTGGATATTAACCCACAAACCTATGAACACCCGATTTTCGACAAAGGAGCTAAAAGTATACAATGGAAGAAAGAAAGCACCTTTAACAAATGGTGCTGGCATAACTTCAACATGTAGAAGAATGAAAATAGATCCATATCTATCACCATGAACAAAACTCAAGTCCAAAT
>LOEQ01000787.1:85009-132073 GCA_001685075.1 Bramus lutescens | reverse complement strand
TTATTATTATTATTATTATTATTATTAAATTACAGGTCTATTCAACACAAAACAATCTCCTCCAGCTTCATTGAAGTGGCTGACCACATCTGTGACAAAGCTGCCTCTGAACAGGAACCCCACTGTTGAGCCAAACCTAGTCTTGGCTTTCTTGGCAATATCGGGGGGCCAGAGCTCCTTCTCAATGCCACATTAAGCCTCCCTTCATGAATCTTCAAGTTTCCTACTCTCTGGTCTTTTAAGCCCAGCCTGCTGGTCTCAGGATGATTGTAGTGCAGGGAGGTAGGCACGGTCTTAGGAGGCTGTTGGAGGTAATGGCAGAGATATTGGATGCCCTCCTGGGTAAGGTACCAGTGGAAATGTTTCCAGGCAAATTGCTCCTTTCTGTAGCTCTGAGACTGGAGAGACCGGGTGGTCTTTATTACTTGAAGATTAAGTACATTCTTTTCTGCCAGCTCTGTGTGTTTGGGGATGTGGAATTTATTTTTGCACTCCCTCCTTAAAAGGGAGTTCATAGATGGCAATCTGGTTCTCCTTGGGTATCAGCATCTCAGGGGCTGCTGTGTCCGAGGCCAAAGCTGAGGCCAGAAAGGGAAAGGCATGTGCCACCATCCCCTACTTTCTTGAACCACTGAAGAGAGGCATCCTCATTTTCCCAGTGTTTATGTTACTCTGGGAGGAAGGATGCTACCGACAGTCACCCTGATACCACCTAAAGAGTAAGCCTCCCTGAGAACAGCCAAAATAGTCAGGCTAGTGAGTGTATATTAATGAATAATAAATAAATATATATGCTTGTTCATTTTTTTCCCTGAGGTAGCTTGAGTTACACAAGAACTTGTGACAACACAGTAGATGTTGTGACAAGGTTGGGGTGTGGCCTTGTTCTTGCTGCACTGAATTCCATCTCAGAAATAACAGTATCTATCCTGAGATGGAACCCCTAGCAGATCCCACTGGACGGGTTTGTTACAGTCAGTGCTGTCATGGATGTGTGGGTCTGGGTTGGTCTGCAATGACTCCCCAGACCGGTGTGCAGCCAAGCAGGAAACAGTACCCATTTGCTTCACATCTATAGGCTCGGATGATATCATAAATAATAAATGGAGTTATTATTATTGAAAGTTTTTTGACAAACAATTCTGAAGTTACCTGTGGTAACCAGATCATGCACAACTAACCCTTCCGGACCATACTGTATTGTTTATATGACGAAGGGATATTTGAATTTAAGTCAAAACTCTCCATGGGTACAAGGTTGTAGGGTGCTGAAAGTTTCTCTAGAATGGAAGTCCCTGCAATGTGGCACTCACTGAGGAAACTGTCTATATTTTCCCAAGATATCTGTGTGCTCCCAGCCATAGAAAAACTATGATAATGCTTTTCTTCTTTATTCTAAGTCTGGATTTTCACCAATGACATGAATGACAGTGGTGGAGAAGGTGCCTACGGGTCTCTCTGTGGTTTGGGCTGGCCAGCTGATGGTAGCAAGTGTGCGGCTCACCACTTCTGAATGCTGGCCACAGGCCAAGGGGAAGTGCAAGGACACTGCCATTAGTATGGCAGGTGCCTGCCAGCTTGATATGCCGATAAGAGGAAGGCAAACGGTAGTCACTTCTAAAGGAAGCTTGTTGTGACCAGATTTTTGGCTTGGGCTCACTACACTAATGATGCTTAAAGTGCCAAAAGAATATTTTCTATAAATTTCCACTTTTCCTAGGTTTCCCAAATGCACCATCTAATGTTGATCCACCTTACATACTAATAGAAACCTATCATGAACCGGGGTGAGATATTTGGGCACAGGCAGGTGAGGGGGCTGAGCTGCTGATGGTTTTACTTATTTCTCAAAGGTCTCCTATATGAATCTTCATGTTCTCATTTTTTCCTGCCTTCTGTGACAGAAGACACCTTACCTGGATTTGAAAAGAATCTTCTAACAGTTAAGAAACAGCATGTCAGAGACTGGAGCAATGCTCAGATCCAGTTTGAGGGCACTTGCTGCTCTTGCGGAGGACTGGAGTTTGATCCCCAGATCCCACACTGGGCAGCTCATGGCCAGATGCTTTGTTACTTTTCAAATTTTTGATTCCCTCTGGACTCTATTGAGTTACACTTCCACAGCCCTCATCACCTCAGTGCTCTTGTCTCCCATCTCCTACCGGAAGGGCCCAGTAAGCTACATTTTCAATGTTTAATTGCTTTTCCTGTCCAAAGTCCCAAAGCCTTTTAGATTTCTCCAAAAGCACCAGGTTCAAGTCCTTCACAAAGCCCTTACTCTCATGCCAACTTCTGTGTCAGCTACTTTTCGTTGCTATAACATAGCAAATGACCGAATGTGGCTTATGGAAGAAGTTTATTTTGGCTTATGGTTCTAGAAGGGGCGTCAATGGCACCTAGATGTTCAGTACCATCTGACTGTTCAGAAGCTAATAGGTATAGTTAATAACTCCAATGTGAGATTAAGGTGACCAGAGATATAACACTGGCCAGGGAGCCTTCATCTTTTCAACTGTGACTTTCTAATCTATATGAAGGGATGATATGAGCTACTTCCTGTGGCTTTTGAGAGTTGGGTGGTACTTGGGAAGGTGCTTAGCAAAGGCCTGACTGACATCTGGCCAGGTTTTAATAACCGTAAAAAAACCTGGCCATGATTCAGTTCCATTTCAATCCATCAGAACATCCTTAGAGGGTGGAGGTGGCCCATCCTTCTTGTAAGATGCACAGGATGTGCAGAACCAGGCAGCATTCACCAGCCCTGAGCTTGATAATGATTCAGTTACCAGAGATTCTCCACTCCTCCCCTTCCCTCCTTTTTCTTCTATACTTCATTTTCTCATTTCCTCTCTTCTCCTTGCTTCAGTCCCCAACTCCTTTTTCTTACTTCCCCCTCCCTCATTGCCTCTCTTCTTTTCTGCTGTTGAGATTGAACTCAAGGGTTCATGCACGCTAAGCAAGCATTCTTCTACTGAACCACATCCCTAGTTTGTCACCTCTAACCTAATTTCCTGTAAGGCCCTTCAATCCTGTTCTCTGTGACTCTGGAATTTTCTTCAGGAGATAAGACGACTTTGAGCCTGTCTCTAGCTCCCCTTTCTCTACCCTTGAGAGGAGTATCAGGCTCATAAACTCCCAGTATTTTTATTTAGAAAATGCCCATTTGTCTAGAGTGAGTATTCGCACAGAGTTACTTACAGATCTCTCACTAAACTTATATAACCATCTTTTGTGATTGAGTTCCACGGTTTCTGCCTTGGCAGATACTTCTAATGTGAACAAAGCAGCATTGGCAATCTGTCAAAAAAAAAAAACAGGCTTTCAGTTCAGTTTGCAAGGACTACTCTTCTGGGATTGGAAGGTCTTTGTCAACATATTTCAGTAGGTACCCTTTTATTTAGAATGACTGCAGTCTTTGATCCCAGATTCATGTAATAACGCAGCAAAAAAGGGTGGGGAAAGAATTAATGGCAGCCATTCACTTCCTTTTCATTGGGTTGTATGCAAGGCCACAGGGATAAAGGTGCACACAAGCTTCCTGGCCTACATAAGGCTAGGCAACTAGGAGAGGCCAGGGTCTTACTCTGAATGAAGTATGAAAATGTTGGTGCCCCCTCTTGTTTAATCTTAGAGAAGACCAATAAGATAAGGGTGTGGGGGCTTATCATCTCCCTGAGGCTGTGATAGCATGGAAAATTCTCCATGGCTGCAGACTAGTTTCCATATACTGGTGAGATCATCCCTTCCTTCTGTGCTGGCGCTATCCAGTCTAGATCACTTCCCAGAGTCTAGGGTGGCCATTGATCATTTCATTGATTACTCTTGAGCCTCCTGACCAAAGTTTCTTAAACGTCAGGTCACAATGTCATATAAAGTTCATTCACTAAATAAGAAATTTGGGGAAAATTGGCCACAGAAAAAAAAGGTTTCTGAGCATGCAGTCATCACAAATTAATTCAAAATTTGAACATGCAGTGAATCCAAAGTGCTGCAGGCAAGCACTCACCTGTGCTGCATGGCATGGCTTTACTGCAGTCTTGGTTGTAAACTCAACATATGTGAACTTTGCATGGGCCATGCTGCTATACCATGCAATTCAAGTGAGTACTGCCTCAAACACCTCAGCTCAGAGGAGAGTACTGTTGTTAGGGACTGCAGGGGTTTCCCTGGACACATAAAGTTTCCTGCTCTCATAGAAACATGTTTTAGTTACTCCATTAACTTATAGCTATTTAGTTTTTCCTTGTATTATTCTTTAGCACATAAGTATTAAATGAGTATATCTTTCAATCACATTGTGCTGGACAAACAAATATACCCATCTCCTAAATATGCAAATTTGTTCTTGTCTTTAAAAAAGTGTAAGTATACCAAAGAATTGTTTAAAAGTAAAATTTTCTGTCCTTCCTTTTTCCCTCTCTCCTTCCCTCCCTCCCTCTCTCTCTTCCTTTCTTTCTTTTTATAAGGTCCTACTATATAGCCCTAGGTGGTCTAGAACTTGCTATGTAGACCAAACTGACCTCAAACTTACCAAGTTCTTGAATTCTGGTATTAAAGGTATGCGGCTCCACATTCAGCTTAAAATAAATGCTTTATTGTTTGTTATCAGCAATTGTTCAATCTGTATGCCTTGTTTGAGTGTATATACACACACACACATATACGGTAGTGGAAAAATCTTAGAATATGTACCCTTGTCGTTGTGGATATATCATTGAGCGTCTAGCACTTTTCTCTCTCTTTGTTTCCAGGGTACCATAAGGTGAGCAGCTTTGCTTCATCAGTTTCCCCTGATGTGAAGTCTTACCTTACCACAAGTCAGAAAGGAGCCAAGGGACCATGGGTTGTTATTGCTATGACAGGATGCCAGGCAGAAACAATTTAGGAGGCCTAAGATTTGTTCAGGTTCATGATATTTGGTCCGTTATAGCAAGGCAGACAGGCCAAGCAGCTTAGCTCATAGTTCTAGTGTGGCAGAGGCAGTGGACATCACACAGACAAAGAAACAGACAGAAACAGAATCAAAGTCAAGTATAACCCTTGAAAGCCTTTGCCTACTGACTTGCTTCTGCCAGCAAGGATCCACCTCCTACAGTTTCCAGAACCTCTCCAAAATGGTACCACCACTAGGAACCAAACATTAAAGCTATGGGCGTGTTGAGAAGAACACTTTAATTCAAACCACAATAGACTTACACTTCTGCAATCATGAGCCAAAATAAATATTTTTTTAATTAGACATTCTCAGGTATTTGTTGCATCAATGAGAAGCTAACACATTCTGCTTCCTTTGTCATTCTTCCGTTCCTTTCATTACAGAGAAAGCTTTAAAGAGCTCCACATCTGACATCACCTTGGTTATTTTCTTCCTTTCTCTCTATTCCTTCCTTTCTTCCTTCTTTCCTCCTTTCTCTTTCTTTCCTTTCTTTCTTTCTTTCTTTCTTTCTTTCTTTCTTTCTTTCTTTCTTTCTTTCTTTCTTTTTCTTCCTATATTTTCGTGTCATGTCTCACTTGTGCAGATACACCCATTCATCTGCCCATCCATCCATCCATCCATCCATCCATCCATCAATCCACCCATCCATCCTTCTGCTCATCCATCCTTTCACCTATCCATTCATTCATCCATCCATCTATCTTCCCATCATCCATCTGCTTACTATTTGAGCATTATTTATGGCATTCTACTGACCCTCCACAGATATTTCTTTCCTGCTTCCTCCCTCTAGCTCCTGTGTTTATGGTCTTATGCACATGATGCTCACCAGGAATTAGACAGAGGCTTAACAACAGAGGACATTTTCTGTCACCTTAATTTTCTTTGGCTGTTGGCCATCATCCTTTGCCCTGGCTTGTAAAGAAGAAACATTCTTGTTTTTCCCTCTCATCTGTGCCTTGATGAAGAAATAATCTTTCAGTTGTATTGATAAATTAAGCACAGATCTATGGGAAATACCACAGTCCAAAAACTTTTTGCAGGCTTTGGTCAGGGCTCAGTTCACAGGCACAACATTCCAGCACTCTATTCTTTGTTACACAATTTACAACAAGAAGCTGGGCACGCCTTTTCTCTATGAATTTTTAACTTTCCCTTGAGAACCCAGGAACTATGGAAATCAGTCTGATGTTTCTGACTTTCATACAATAAATCTAACACAACGCATTTATACCAAATCAAGTTGTAGAAGTCACACTAAATGGGAATAGAGAGAACACAGGGACCTGAGAATTAAGTGTTTAAGGATCAATATTAATGGTAGAGAAAGCCTTATCATGATCTCACATTCACAGAAAGTTTAAAGTACCCTTCTCTGCTTCCCTTGTAAATATAAAGAAGTTACTGAACTAATATAGATGCATTCTATATTATAGAGGAGGGATTGGGTGTCAAGAGAGTCACCACAGCATTGAGCCCAGCCTGCAACCATGGCTCAAAGTGAAAACTTTAAATAAGTGACCAAAAGAATGAATCATAAGGACAGAAGAGGAACTTTCTGCTGACTTTTTTCACCAGTAGCAGGGGCAGAGCATAGCTCTGCATTGTCTCCACAGCAAACCTGAAGTGAACCCTTGATTTGGAAAGGAATCTTGACTTAGGTGAGACCATAGGATGAACTCCAGGCACTGGCTGGGGTCACACTACTAAGCTAACACCTAGGTCAGAGTAGCCGGGGGAGTTAGGATGTGTTTGCTATAAGCAGAGTTTCCTCCTGAATTCTTTAGATTCCAGGTATAGACCTGGGAAAGGAGGGAGGCTGTACCTGAAGGAATGTCTGTGTAGGTGCTAAGTTCATTGCTATTTAACATCCCTCCAGCTCCTCCTTGTGCTGGAATTCCTGATTCTTAGCTGGTGAGCAGCTTCAGTCAGACTTCAGTGTGACCAAAGAATCCTTTACCTAGCCTCTTATCCATTCTCCCGAATTCTTCTTCTTATTTTACTCTATCTTGATCTAGGGCCACAAACTCTATCCTATGTACCATTTAGAGTAACAGTAAGGGTCCATTAAGGAAAAACTTCTGGTCAAGAGAATAAGATCTCTGCCCTGGGTGGAGACTTCACATTCCAGGGAAGGTTGTGTCAATCACCTGGCCAAAGTATCACTCTGGGAAGGTGGCTGGCCTTAAGCCAAGCTAAAGAGCTAAGTAGAATGAGTTTTTCCTCTAATGAGATGCTACACTTCCTGCTTCCCCGGGTTCCTCTCTTCTAGTGTGAGACCACTGAGTTACCATGAGGCTTTGCTGGGTCTGCCCACCTCTCTGAGGCTTGTTAAAACTTTTCCCTTCTGTTTCTGTCTATTTTGACAGGTATTAGCCAGAACCTATGATGCTGAGGTGGTTTGAATAAAAATGACCCCATTGGCTCATAGGGAGTGGCATTATTAGGAAGTGAGTCCTTATTGGAGGAAGTATGTCACTGGGGGCCGGCTTTGATGGTTCAGACTCTCAAGCCACGCCCAGTTTGACAGTTGTCTCTGTTGCCTGCGGATCCAAAAGTCGAACTCTCCACTACCTCGCCAGCACCACATCTGCCTGCCTGCTGGCACACTTTCCACCATGATGTTAATGAACTAAATCTCTGAAACTGCAAGCCGGCCCCAACGAAATGCTTTCTTTGTAAGAGTTGCTGCGGTCATCGTGTCTCTTCACAGCCATAGGAACCCTAAGACAGGCTTCCCCAATTTTTCCCTAAAGCCTCCCTGCTGTGTGGTTGCTTACCCATGTGTCTAACGTCCATGCTGGCTTGAGTAACACAGCTTCTCCTGTTCTCTCTCCTATCTTCATCCTTTGGATAGATGCTGAGATTTGTAGCCTGGCAGCCTTGGGTCTTTTTCTTTGAAATGCTAATAAAATTGTTCTCAAGTCTCCGTTTGAATCCATTCTGAAATTCTTTTATTAGTGAGATGAAGAACCTCTGATTTCTCCTCTATCATGTTTGTATAATTAGTAGCTTGTGGTGGAGTCAGTGAGCAGATGTCCCTGCCACCTTTAGTCTGTGTTCTGGGTGCTTGGAAGAAGGAGAAGCCACATGAGGCAAAGGGATCTAGTCTTCTGCGCCTCTGTGGATGGAGAGGCAGATAAAGCATAGTAATGAAGGGGCTGGAAAGAAGGCCTAGCTGTTAAGAGCAGTTGATGCTCTTCCAGAGGACAAGGGTTAGGTTCTCAGCAGCCATACTGGGCAGCTCACAGCTGCCTGCAACTCCAGCTCTGGTCTTCACAAGAACCTACACACATTTGGGCACACAACCACCGCCTCCCCTAACCCCGCAGAAGACAAAAATAAATCTTAAAATACATACATACCAAACCCCTAGATGACCTGAAAGAATATGATGCATAGACAGATAGTGTCAGTTTTTAAGTAGCACCATCTAGTTGGTATTTCAGGAAAGCCTTGAAGCTGAGACTGTTCCATGTGGATATTATTAAGGACAAAGGGGAGAAGAAAGAGAAGCCGATCAGCACCCATCCCTGGGACCCATGCAGATCTTGCTTCTTATGGGCAAGAGGGCAGATCACCTTTACAGCATCAGTCTCCAGCTTTCCTCCGCCTGTTTCATTTTAAAACTTTTCTACCTAGGAAGGTTGCCCTTTGGTGATAATGAAAATGGGAACCTGGGCCTTAGCCTTCCCCTTGAGTGACTCATCTACAAGACAAGCAGTCCTTTTCCTGCTGATCCTGCCCAGGTAACCTGTGAGGAGCCCTGAGATCTGACACGCTAAGATCCTCAGCCATGACTGAGGGCAGTTCCCTTTTATACTGATGAGTTTAGATTTATGAAGTAGGTGGAGTAGTGAACACAAGAGGGGATAAGGAAAATAATTCTGGGATTAATATTTACTGTGACCCCTGTTTCACGTACGACTGGACTTCTGCTCCACTACAAGGCTTGCTTTCAATGACTGACCCTGGCCTTCAGACTTCTGAGACTGTGATCTGTTGGTGGAATCATGTGTTCCCCTCCCTTTCCCTTTCCCACGTGAAGTGATTCTATTTGATGTGAAGAAGTTCCAGGAGACATTATCGTGGCAGAAATGAAGATAATTTAGGAAGACACTTCTGCTCATCATTTTGGCTCTCAGACTTTTAAAAACAATGGACCCCAAGAACTGGGTTCTTCAGAAATCTCATTGCTGGGGCAAGAAAAACCATGAGAACTGATGTTAACACCTTGCCTCCCAGGAAGAGATTTCACAGGATTCTTACTAGATCACCTGGCAGGACAGACTACCATGGAGACAATAATGATGGGTAGGACCACACCTTGACCAGAACCATCCTCTATTTAAACTTCAAGTTCATGTCAGGATACGCCAAGACTGGACATGGGGATGAAGGGTGAGGGTCACTGGATCTCTTGGCTCTTCTTCTCAGTGTGGATACATTGAATAAATTTCTTCTTTCTGTCCCTTACCACTGCTGGCTTTCTTCATTTTTCTATTGAGACTGGTGACTGAACCTGGGGTTCATTAGGGGCTGTCACAGCTCAGGTTCTCAGGTCTCACGCTGGACTTCTAGCGGTTCTAGACCCAGGAGCCTGGATGGACCAGAGGTTATATAGTCTGGATGTGGGGAGTATTACACACATGGTCTGCAGCTTCCTGGTCAGAAAGAGCACAGACCATTCCTCAGGTCAGAGAAATCTCGGATTGAAAGACATGCCGAGAAAGAATTACCCCAAATCTGTACCAGGGGACAGAGCGGCTTCTTCATTACAGCCCGGCAGCTGTGACAAATGAAGACACAGCCAAGAGTAGATAATGAAAAATTTTGAATTATTGCCACTGTTTCTCGTATTCCTGAAACTCTCAGATTAATATAGCAAAGCAAGACTGAAGATGAAAAGCCAGAATCTTTATCAAATGCATTAAGTCTGGCAGACTATCTGCAGGACCAAGCTCCAAGTCCCTAAGTCCTGGGTGGGGTTTTGTGCAAGAGGTGGCCTGGATTTACCCGGGGGTTTCCACCTCCTTCTCCCCGCTTTCCTGTGGAACAAGGGCAGCTGGATTTTGTTTTTTAAATCTTTCTTACTTCTCTGTGTTTTTGTGGCACCGGGAATTGAACCCAGGGCTTCGCGCACGTGAGACAAGCTCCCTGTCACCAAGCTGCATCTCCAGTCCTCAGAGCATTTCGTCCTCACGATTTCTCTTCTTCTCTGTTGAGGTGTTGTGTATCTCTCTTTTAGTATTGGGTTTAGTTTGATTTGCTTTTCCAGAGCAAGGTCGTGTTCTTTTCTCTAGATCTCAAGAGTACTTCTGGAGTGAGGAGAGAATAAACTGATAAATTCTGGCTTAGCATAATACCCAGGAAGTAGATTGGAAGCCTCAGTCTGTTGGGGAAGAAACTCAATCTGTGCAAGAATTAGTTACAACTTCTGCAGTGGGTAAAATATACACCATAGAGGAAGAAATGCTTAAACTAGGCATTTAAATTGTTTTCAAAGCTCGCTTGAATTCCAGATTCAATCGGTATTTTTTTTCCTTGCTCTACACACAGGAATGGTATTTTTTACTTGATCCCCATTGCACACAGAATCCAGAGTAATATGAATTGCTCTTTTACATACATTGTGTAAAAATGAAATATCAATCTTGTTAAAGCTGTGGCATTACACACTTGCTAGAGGACTTAAAATTTATACCCAGTAGTGCTGGGCAGGGTGGTCCATGTTTATAATCCCAGAATTTGGGAGGTAGGTGGAGAAGGATCAGGAGGCCAAAGTCATTTTCTGCTACTTAGAGAGCTCAAGGCCAGCCTGGGCTACGTGCCTTGAAATCCAGGTTCAAAAACAAAAAACAAAACAACTGTTTTTTTTTTTTAATTCTGATAGGTGGGAAATTGTTTCTTGATTTTGTGAACTTCCTTCTGACTATGGATTATACATGTTGGTACATGGAAACTATAATTGACTAGTCCAGTGTTTGCTGTTTGTACCTGTCTGCATAGTCATAATACATTTTTATATAAAATACTGAAATATAATTTGCTTATAGTTATCAAATTACTAATGGTCATAGTTTGATTCCCCCATCCCTCCTTTTTCCCCTTAAGTCAGGGCTTGCTAGGCAGTCCAGACATTGAACTTTCTGTGGTCCTTCTGCCTTAGGCCCCTGAGTGCTAGTGTTAGGGGTAGTTGCCCCCTCCCCTTATATGGGGCTTCCTGACCACCTCTGACAGTGGCAGGCTTAAGCACCAAGAATGGCCAGCTGATAGTCGTTTGCACAGCAGTAGAATCTGCAAAGGAAACCATAACCCTCAGAGGAGTGAAATCCCTGCCCAAATAAAAGAGCAAGGCCCAGGAGGGCTG
Organism: Bramus lutescens; assembly: GCA_001685075.1. Taxonomy (NCBI): domain Eukaryota; kingdom Metazoa; phylum Chordata; class Mammalia; order Rodentia; family Cricetidae; genus Bramus; species Bramus lutescens. Next base: position 120,767 of record LOEQ01000787.1, on the reverse strand, counting down.
CCACGGCATCCAGAAGCGGTGGGAACCTTTTAACAAAAATTTGCAAAGGCAGAGATCTGTGGACTTGATCGTGAATGTTTGGTGGGCTCAGGCTTCTTCCACAGCCTCATCATGTTTGACCTCTCTTCTTGCAATGGTCTCATTTGTTCACCTAGCTGCATGTTCACCTTCAGCCAATCAGGGCCCATCTGGGCCAGTTAGGTTCAGCTGGAACCGTACAGATTCAGACTTTGGAACACTGGGTATTGTAGAATTCGATGGAAGAATTGGAAAGGACTGCCTTCAAAACACCCCCAGGATGTACTCTCCAGAGATAAGCCCCCCGCCCATGCTTGAGGCTTTTATTCCCAGCAGGGTGTTTGTTCTATCTATCAATCTACTGTCCAGGTGAAGGGGACCCTTGCTTTGCCTCAGTCTTTGAGACTCCACCCTTAGCTGCAGAGGGGAATTCATTCCAACAGGGGCCCCCAGCCTCCAGACAGGAAGACCCCCCTCTCCCAGCAACCCACCCCAAAGACTGACTGCTCTCTAGTCTGGTGAGAAGTTTTCAGCACTTTCAGATCTGCAGACATGTTCTGCAAGGGGCTACCCTTGGCTGGCACCTCAAAGCCCTCAGAGATCTCCTGAACTGTAACATTCCTCAGAACTATAACATCTTCCTGACCTGTAGTGGCTCTCTGCGAGCGTATCATGCCGCTACTGAGAGTCTAAAGCTGTTTGGTTTAAATGCCATGTGCCAATCTTTTTAAGGCTGCTTTATCCTTTGTAAAGCTGTTGTTAGTCCCAAATTTGCAACGAAGTTTCTCCTGATGTACCCTGCATTGTTTTCTCATTTCATTCTTGGAGAGGGTAAGACAAGAACCTGGTTGGAGACCAGAGATGGTCCCTACTGGATGCCTCCTTAGGGTATGAGTCACCACGCCATAGCTCATAGTTTGCCATTTATAAGAATGCGTGTCTACGTCTTATGAAATGAAGGCTATGACAGATTTTTCCTTGACTCTACTGAGACCAGTAGAGAAAACTGAGATAATAGCATTCCTATGTTTTAATGACAATTGTTTTCTCAGCACCTAGCATTGTGTTTATACAGTAGGCCAATTCAACATACATTGGAGGCTTCAAGATCTTAAATACAGAAACCATTTCAATGTTAATTTCCCCAAAGAGACTTACTAGTAAGTGTTGTGGAGTGCCTATTAAAAATAATACATAAACGATCTCATTTTCATAACTCCCTCGTGTAGTTATAAACCTAAAGATCTTCAGCTCCCAATTGCTCCAATACTAGACTTGCAAAAATAAACCAACAATCTTATGAGTGAAATGACATTGTAATATAAAAATGACAATCTATTTTTCCTCCTAAAACACCCTGCCACCACCCTTTCCAGGCAGCTGTCAGTATAGAGTGAGCACTGAGCCTTCATCTTTATTGTCACTGTTTCTCTTAGTCTCAGATGGAGGTAGCACAATTGCTCTTAAAGTTGGGTTGACCACCTGATTGCTATGGGCTCTCTTCTGTCTTCCAGATCTTGTTATTTTTTTTAATAAGAATTTAGCTCTGTATCTGGGTGTTCAGCTATATGCCACACACTTCCCATGAATAAGACAACAGCTAAATAAGCCCTGCAGGAATCAACATCTACACACACACACACACACACGGAGTCTTTCTCTGCCCAAATGATGACACGGAGACTTATGACTTATGAAAGTTTGGCCTATAGCTTAGGCTTGTTCCCAACTAGCTCTTATAACTTAAATTAATCCATTTATATTAATGTACATTCTATCATATGGCATTACCTCTCTTTCATCTTGCATCTTCTGTTTCCTCTCGGTGTCTCCTGTGTGCCTACAATCTCCTCCTCTTTCTCTCTCCCTGGAAATCCTGCCTACACCTCCTGCCTAGTTACCAGGCTCAGTGCTTGCTCTATACTGACGACTGCCTGGAAAGGGTGGTGGCAGGGTGTTTAAGAGGAAAAATAGATTGCAATTTTTATATTACAATGTTATTTCACTCATAAGATTGTTGGTTTATTCATTGTACTAATCACTGCAATACATTTTCACACAGTGTACAAATACCCCGCAACACACATAGACATTCATGCACACACAGCGTACTTACTCAGTCCTCTAGACTGTGAGCTCACACAACACAGGCAGACATTTGTAGGAGAGGTGTGTGTCACTTTGGGCAAGTTCCAGGAAAAGCAATCAGCTTTCTCACCTGGAGGGTAAGGTTACAGGACTGTGCCAGAGTTTTGGAGACTTCCTGCTGGACTAAAGTTAACTTCCCTCTTTGTTCCTGCCTCCTAGCCACCCAGGTATTGGCTGCTCAGGGAAACTGGTCCTTCCTTTGTGGGCATCAGTGCACAGAGATGCTACCTGTGAGACTCAAGGCTGTAAACATTACTAGGCTACTTGGTGGTGTTATATAAGGAGTTACTGATGTTCCCTGAAGATTTCACTGCCTTGCTGGCTGGTCATGCGTTTTGAAAGGCAGGTCCCGACCTGTCTGAATGCTTCCCCTTGCTGTTTATGAGCACAGTGGCTTGCTGGGAGAAGCTGTCGTTTCTCTCCTGAGTGTGCAGAACCAGTTTCCCTGGATGCCAGGCTACCAAGCCAAAGTTTTTCCTCATGAAGGGGCTGGGGGGGGCTGCATGGAAAACCATAGGCCCCTCACTTCTTCAGGGTCAAGAGGAGGCAAGAGCAAAGAGCACCTGGATTAGTTCTCTGTGGTTACACATGGTGGGACTTGGTGGAGGTGGCAAGAGATCTGGGCTTTAGTTCCCAGGGTAAGCAGCGTTTACCTGTTATGCACCAGCTGCACCAAGCCCTTGGCAGATTCTCATCCCTAATAAGTTCAGTTTCCTCTGAAAACAAAAGTTTTTAGAGGGAAGAAAAGTCATGAAAAAGAGCTTCTTTGTTCTGCAAGATACCAAACCAACAGCAAAAATAACTGCACTAAGGGTTTTTCTTTCTTTTAAATTCCCTTTTCTTCTTTGTTTTAAAAGCAGTTTTCCAGTTTACTGCCTGAGTTATCTCCCTAGCCTATCTCTTCCTCATTTTTTAAAAATTTTATGTGCTTTCTGTTTTGCCTGCATGCATGTCTGTGTATAAAAGTGTTAGATCCCCTGGAACTAGAGGTACAGACAGATGTAAGCTGTCATGTGACTGCTAGGAATGGGACCCAGTTCCTCTGGAAGAGCAGCCAGTGCTCTTAACTACTAAACCATCTCTCCAGCACCCTCACTGAGATTTTTTAATGCTTCACAGGAAAGAGTGTTTTGCTATTAATCCAGTGACATACACTTTCCATGTTAAGGTTAAAATGTGTGATCTTGGGGGGAGGTAGTGCAGGGACACACATTACATATGCAGTGATGCATGCTTGGAGGTCTGAGAGGTGACTTTCAGGAGTTGGTTCTTCCCTTCATGCTTCGAGGCAGGGTCTCTCCCATTTCTGTCACTGCATTGTGCAGTACTGCAGGTTAGCTGCTCCCTAAGATTTCAGACAATTCTCATGTCTCCGCCTACATTACCCTAGCAGTGCTGGGGTTATAGCTTTACAGCTAAGTGTCACCGCTTCCAGCTTTTTATGTGGGTACTCGGGATCAAACTTGGGGTGTCAGGCTCTCATGACTAACACTTTCACCAGCTGAGCCATTTCCCCAGTTTCTATATTCTCATCTTAAGGTTGAAGTGTGTTTATGGGTGTATGTGTGTGTGTGTAAAGTATTTGTGCTTTCACCTTAAGGTTAAAAAGCAATGTATCTGTCTAGAAATACATAAAACACATATAATACAACATACAAATATATAGTATATAAACATGTCATATATTATTTAGTATACACACACATATATGATAAAAAGACAGATATGAATTGCTTTCTCTATGGTCAGCAAAGTCCAGGCCTGAGTTCTTCAGTCAGCTGCCTCTGCAAATGCAAATGAGGAGCAACTTTTCATCATGCCGTATAAAAGGCAAGCTCAGCCAGGCATTGATCACAAAATGGACTTGCAAATGACTGTGGTTGCTGACATAAATCAGTGCCACACAGAAAACAGAGGCGCCAAACCAGAGCGTGGCTGTTGCTTTTCTTGAATTCTTTCTTAATATATTTGTTATATATATTTTTTTTGAAAAAATGATTCCAACTGTCAACTGGGATTATTAGACTGCATAATGATATTTTTTATGTCCAAAGATATGAATAAAATTACTTTCTCACCATGTATATTATAGATATACATGTTTTCTGAGAGTAAATTAACATAGAAATAAATCTGTGATGTCAAGAATATGCATTAACCTGTTTGGGCCTTATAAATATGTAAAAATAACACCTAGCTCTTTGCCTCTCCCTGGTAGGATAATATCTTATACTAATCCAGAACTGGACGTTTGGTATATTAGAATACCCAATTATATTTACTCAGCCCAATTTAACAATTATTATTTTAAATGTTGTGTACCTGGTGCTCTAGGGGATGCAACAAATGTCTCTAATGGGGTTTTCTTTTCTCATCCAGATCATTCTGCGTTAGGATTGACAAATCTGCGGTTGTCTTTGCTGCAGCTACACTTCTATCTCTCTGCTACGGGAACAATCATGGTGACTTTCCTTCGACATGCTCACACATCTCAGAATATTCCAGAGAGCTCTTTCTCTGCTCTTGTGTCATCTGTCTCCCCCTCCTCTCTTTGAGGGCCTTTCTAGAACTCTTCACATATCATGAGAACATCTTTTCTGTGCTTGTTGGTATCCTTGACTAGCTCCAGAGCTCTTGTCTTGCAGGGTTAGTATTTTATTGTTTCATCTGTCCTTGTAGCACCATCACAAGGCACAGTGGGACAGAATCCAATAAATGCGTCTAAAATTATGATGTCTTTATCACTGAAAAATGGCTTTTAAATACACTGTACCTGCAAATAGCCTTCTAAGACCATTAGATATCAGACTAATATTACTACAATAATTAATACCATGCAATAATTAATTTGTAAAGAGGGAAAAAAAGGAACTTACTTTGGTTCATGATGCTAAAGGCTGCAACCTGAATGAGTCATTCAACACTTTGAGCCCATCATTGTTGAAGCATGGGGTGGTCAAACTGCTTGTGTAAGTCAATAGCCAGGAAGCAGATGGGAGCTGAAAAGGAATGGACTCCCCTACCCACAGGGACACACCCCTAGGATACACCCCAAACGTTCTTTAACATGCGACCCATAGTCACGCCTGAGTTCTGTGGATGAGAGTCCCATAGAGCCTACATTATCAACATGAGTTCTGTCTCGATTAATTATTTGCATCACCTTTTTCTTCTCCTGCTTTTCTTCCATTCTACTGATGGCTTCACCCCCTCCCCCCTTGATCACTGCTGTCATCCTTAGATTAAAGTGCAGGCCTTTCTGTGGTCTTTTAGGCCAGTCTTGTACTTGTCCCATGGGCCTCCCCCATCCCTGTTCACTGTGCTCAGACGCACAGACCTCATTTGGTTCCTAGGATGTACTAGACTCGTCTGCCTCACGGCCTTCACAGCTATGGTTCCCTCTGCCCAACTCCTTTTCTGCCTTGGTCTTCATATTTTGGATGTCAGCCAATGCCATCTTCTCAAAGTCACCCTTCCTACCTTTCTTTATTAGACTCTGCCCTTGTTTTGTCTTCCAAAGCAGACCCACAGGTGTTAGCTTTCTGTCTTTCTTTCCTTCCATCTTCCCTTCTTAGTTTGCTTGTTCATTCTCTTTCCCCTTTCCCATTAAACTACCTTTTTGAGGACAAGAGCTATATAACTTTCCCTTCTGAGTCCTCCTATGACTACACATAACACAGTGATAAAATTTCTTGAATGTCAAATGAATGATTAACTCAAAGCAAACTTATAAAAAAAGATTTTCATGGCAAACAAATGAAATGCATTTAAAAACTGCTAAAATCACTTTGTTAATGAACACACCAGCAAAGACCATATGAGGACATAGTGAGAAGGCGCCTACCTGGAAGAAGGGACGTTTACCATGCCAATGTGCCAATCTCAGAAGATCTGTGTTTGTTGTTTAAGTCTCCCTGGTCTGGGTCTTTCAGTTACAGCAACATGAGCTAGGTCTGGCATGTATGAAGTCCATTTTTGTTCCCTTGACAACTCGGTGGTGGTCTCTGCTCTGTTGTTTTCTTATTTCAGACTAACATGCTTTTTTTCAGTGTCTTCTGCTTGTATTCAGGTATGTTCATACTGCAGCCTTCACACACACACATATGCGCACACACACACACATGGACACCCACACACCCACACCCACACCCACACAACCTTCATCGAATAACCTCAATTGCTCTCAGTCTAACATCTCATGATTTTGGAAGTGACTTTTTTATTTAAAAATCTTTAAAAACTTTTTAGTAGTATATTTTTCCTAAAGAGTTTATTAAGTTTGAAAAATTATATTCATCTGTGAATATCTGTACGTGTGAGTGCAGATTACCATTGAGTCCAGAAGGGGCTGCTGGAGCCTCTGGAGCTGTAGTTACAGGCAATTGGTTGGGAAGAGTTTGACAAGGGCTCTGGCAACACCATGCAAAAGAAGTATGCACTCTTGAGCACTGGGCCTTCTCTCCAGTGCTGTTTTAGCCAAGGAGTTCAGATAGTATTCTGACTAGTCTACAAGGATAGCTAGATTTGCCTGTGGGAATGCTCTCAGCAGTAAGAAGACCCTCCTGCCTCCCAGTTCTGTTCACGCTCACAGCGCTTTCATTACCTCAAATAGGAAGATGTTTGGCTTTGTGTAAGTATGTTTTACTGGGGCTGGACTGCCCTTCACTTGATTTGTTTGCTTGCTTGTTGACATTGGGTCTCATTTACCCCAAGCTGGACTTGAACTCACTATGTTGATGAACCTGGCCTTAAAATTCTGTTTCTCTTGCCTTCATTTCCCATGTACTGGGATTACAGGAATGCATCATCTCCTACAGTCCCATCTCCTCTTCCTCCTTCTTTTGCATTCTTTACATACAGTCCAGCCCCAGTATAACATACTTACACAAAGCCAAACATCTTCCTATTTGAGGTAATGAATGTGCTATGAGCGTGAACATAATTTAGTTGCATTTCCGTTTTCATTTTTGGAGAATTGGGGCACAGGGTGAAGTTGATATGAGTTTTACCATGTAGCCCAATTTGGTCTTGAACTTGAAATCTCCTACATTAACCCACTCTATGATGCTTAATCTTCATGGTCCCCTTGGATTGATCAGAGAAACCCACATAAGGGTCTTAGTGAGGCAAATCTGTGGGTGTGTCTATGTAGGAAGTTGCTAAGACACTCTCTGAATGTGGAGGGATACCACCATGTGGCCTGGGGTACTGTCACCTGAGGGCCATTACTACCGTCTCCTTGCTTCCTGGTCCAATGAACTGCTGCCTCTAAGCCTTCTTCTCCAGGATGGACTGCCTACTGGAAAACCATGAATCAATGACAACTTTTCTTGAGCTGAGTTGCTTCTGCTCGGCTCTTTGGTCACACTGACAGAGAACAGTAAGTAAGGGGCTGGGGAAATGGCTCGGAAGGTAAAGACCTTGAGGACCTGAGTTCATGTTCCCCAGCACCTCTTTAAAAACCGGGTGTGATAGCAGGATCCCTGGGTGTGTCTATCAAGTATCTTTAGAGAGGTGTGCCTGAGGAGAGAAGAGTCTCCTTGAATGCGGGTGGCACTATCCCATGGGCTGGGGTCCTACACGGAATAAGAGAATAGTTAGCAGGGTCCCAGCATTCATCTGTTTCTGCTTCCTGACAGCAGACATGGTGTGGTCAGCTGCTTCAGGCTTCCCTGCTATGCCTTTCCCTGTCACAGTGGACTGGACCCTTAAGGTATGAGCCCAGATAACCTCCTCCTTCCTCAGGTGGCTTTTGTCAGGTATTTTGTTTTAGGAACAAGGAAGGCAACTAATCCAGCCATAACACATGCTTTAGTTTTGTTTGCCAGGGGCATATTTAAATACTGCTACCTCTCCTGAGCCATGAAAGATTAATCAAGATTTGAGGTCTCAGCTGGGTGCTGGCCCTCTGCAGCCTTTCTGCTGAGAATGATACTCAGCATTGATGTGAAGACTGCTAACCATACATGTGGTAACATGGATGTAGTAAGTAGGAATCCATAAGATCTGCTAACTGTACATGGAAACATGGGCACGGTGACTAGAAAACCCATAGATGCAAATCCTTTGAGGAACCAGAAAAGAACCTCCCAGTTATTTTATAGTCAGCTTTATGCAGCCTGCTGAGAACAATCGTTTATTTTTAGAGCAAATATATCCCCCTAAAGTACTTTGAGCACTCTCAAAAGGTAAGAAAACCAAACCAAACCAAACCCCCCAAACCTAAAATGCCCAGATCACTCAGCAAACACAGTAAACTTAGCTTCAGTTTTGTTTCCAATTGCTGGTGGTCAAGCGTCCACCCTGGACTTCCCTACTGGCAACTGCCTCGGATGAGGCTCCCACCCTGGAGGAGTGAGTCTCACCTATGCCTTCCAGCTGGTTCTGAGCAATCCCTCTAGCAAACATTGGTGGGAGCTCTGTCACAGCCAGGTGTCACAGTTCTTCCAACCCCCATGGAGTCCTGACTTTGATAAAGAAAGTCAAAGACGGCACAGAAGATGAGGGTCTGCATTAGCTGGTGCTTGGGTTGGAAAGACTTCCAACTAGATATTGGGTTTATAGGTCAGGACAGTCACTGGGGAAACAGAGGGAATCCCTTCTTCTTCCTGAGACATCCCAGTTTGGGCACAGACTGGCGTTTGAGAAAAGGTAGTTAGAGAAAGGAACAAAGCAAAGAACAGTATCAGGTCTTCCATTGGAGACACAAAGCATATATGATATGTGCGCCCTTGTACAGCCTCACACAGACTCGTGCGGCTATATGCCTAGCCTGTCTGGTGTTGTTGGATGCTTTGGAGAGCAAAATTGGTTTTCATTTTAAAAGTATTTATTATTATGATGATGTGCATGCATGTACATAATATGCATGTGGATGGCCTGTTCCACAGTGCACATGTGGAGGGGAAGAGAACCACTCTAGGGAGCTGGTTCACTCCTTCTACCTTTATTCTGGGAATCTAACTCACAACCTTCCTTCCTAACTTAGTACTCTCAAGGAACCACATTTTCAAATGAGCCTGCTTGAGGCTTTCCACATTCAAACCACAACATGGGGCAAATGCTTTGCCACCAGCTCCTCTCCCACCCGCCAACAGACAACACTAGCTAAGGCCACCATCCTTGTCCTGAAGTATTTTCACCCATTATCTGTACAATGCAGGAAATGTAGGCTTCTTGTAGGCTATGTTAAATGCAAGGGTATTTGTAATTGATACTCAATGCCTATATTGAAAGACTATAATTTGAACTCCTGAATGGAAATGTCAATAGTCTCAAACACTATCCATTTTTTTTGTTGAAAATACATTTCTTTCATGTTATATATCCTGATGATGGTTTTCCCACACTCCACTCCTTCCCATCCAGATCCACCCCTTTTCTGTTTCTCATTAGAAAGCAAACAGGCTTCTAGGGGGTGATAATAGAATAGAATAGAATGGAATAGAATAGAATAGAATAGAATAGAATAGAATAGAATAGAATAGAATAGAATAGAATAGAAATAGAATAGAATAGAATAGAATAGAATAGAATAGAATAGAATAGAATAGAATAAAAGAAACACATTGGAATAGGACAAAAAAAAACCAACCCAAAACAAAGCACAAAAGGAAAAGAGCTCAAGAGAGGACCAATAAGGAAGCAGAGACGCACATGTTTACACACTCAGGAATCCCATGAAAACACAAATCAGAAGTCATAACACATACATGAAGGACCTGTAGGGTGAAAAAAATAATAAGAAAAATATAAATAATCAAATAGAAAAAAAGATAAAATTAAAAAAAAAGAAAGAAAAGAAAAAAAAAACCCAGCACAACATTGCTCTGTTCACCATCTACTACTGGGCATGTAGTCTGCCCTTAGGAGTAGTTGTTTCCCCAGTGAGACTCCCTTGGAGAAAACGAAATTTTCATTTGCAAGTGGTTATCAATTGGAGATAACGTCTGGGTTAGGTATCTTCTGTTACCAAGAACACTAGCTTGTACGGGTAAAGGCTCTATGTAGGCACTAGCTTGATTTCTCCATGTTCAATGAGTTGTGTAGATGTGTTCTTCAACAAAGGAGCCTCCCTATCAGTTTTTAGACAGCAACCTACACCTTGGCAACAGCCTGTGTTGTTTGGAGGTTACCATGGGACTTCTTTGGTCAATAACTCAATTGTATGTAATCCATTCCCAGTACTAGAAGTTTCATTTGATAACAGAAGATGTCTGGTTTGAGCTCTATTTTCCCCCATTTTCTGGTTTGTCTAACTTTAGGAAAACAGATGAAAATGGCATTTTTGTTTATGTCTGTACTTTAGAGGATGTAACAGGATAGAGAATGTTGACTTACTGATAAAGTGTCTTTTTTCATTGAGATCACAGCTGAGGGTTTTCTTGGCCAGAGCTGCTTATTTCTGTGGGCCAGGTAGGTTGAGTGTTAATCCTGCTTGTTCTACATGCTCTGATCTCTTTTTCCCTCTAAATCCGGATTCACTTCAGAACTCACTTTCTTCGAGATGCTTTATGCCCTGGGAAGGGGAAAGGGAATGACCCTGCAACCCTGTATAACCACTCTGCTTCTAATTCTGGGTAGGAACTGTCTTCTGCAGACATGGTTGCCAGGCATAGAAAGGGAAGAAAGGTACTCAAAAGCCCCGAGGATTCACTGAGCAAGGACCACACCAGAGCAGTTCCCCTTCCGCTCACAAAGTTGTGAGACCCTGGATCCAGGGAGCTGAGGGTGGTAGAAAGCTATTTGACAAGGTACTTAGGAGACCGACCTTCAGATTCATTTGCAGTAAGTCACTCGGCTTCTGTTACCTTTCATCACCACATATATAAAATGGTTAATAAATCTGAAGTGCTAGTAGATGCCTGGAGTTCTAGTAACGGAAGAAGCCTGGGTTCGAATCTAAGGCCAGCCTGGACTATCTAATTGAGTTCTTATTAAAACAAAACCAAAATAAACAATTAGAAACATCTTTCTTGTAAGCTCTGATATGCAGATTGAAGGAGAAGTTTGAACATTAGGACAGTTAGGTAAATAACCTGACACATTACGTGAAGACCACATGCAGAGACAAAAAGCAGAAACACAAATTTTAGGACGGAATAAAGAAAAGGCAGCATAACATCTCACAAGAAATGCTCGAAAGTACTGGGAATGCTTTGACGGAAGAAAAGAATATGTCAGGCGTGAAGAAGGAATGCCAAGGGTAGGGGTGGGTACATAGTGGGCAGCAGTGGGCACACAGTAGCCAGGGACTAAATCGGGCCCCGTACCAGTGCCTTTGTGTGGTCTGTGAGGTAAGGATGGACATCCACATTTGAAGTGGTTGAACTATCTCTAGAGGACAATTTAGCTCATTGCTAAACTGAACTTAACACATCCACAGTCACTGGCTACCTCTTCCCTTTGACTGTTTGTGACCACAGTAGCTTAGGCTGGTGACTGCAGCAGACACTGTGAGGCCTCAGAACCTAACACTACTCTGACTGTACAGAATATGAGTTCTGAGACCTGCCGCTCTCCGCAGCTGGTTCATGGAAGAGGAAACTGGATGGTTCTGTCTGCTCCAAGAACCAAATACAATCACTAGGGAAACTGGTGAAGTTGGTAATTGATTGCGGAAACTGGTGAAGTTGGTAATTGATTGCGGAAACTGGTGAAGTTGGTAATTAATTCAGCAGACTGAAGAACTTTCTAATGATTGAGGACACCAACAGGTGAGGCGGACTGTTTCATCAGGTGAGGCAGGTTCCTTCACACAGAACCAACTAAGCAACGGTACATCGCTTCTGCAGGAGCTATAGGAATAGTTCAGGCAAAGGATGGGTGGAGGTTTGGTCAGAAAACACATCTAAAACTCTGGTATTATGCCCTAAACTTTTGCTCCTTTGGGTCTCCTCAAAGTCCCAAATAGGCATTTATATGCAGTTATTCTTTGCAAATCATTAGACCTCTGTAAAAGAAATAAGTTGAGAATTCTAGCATTTAAAAGGCTCACAATCTGCCTGTAGTTTGAAACTATTCTTATAATTCAAGATAAAAGCCATATTCCACATAAAGTCTGGGACTCCTTACAGTTTACAAACTCAAATTCAGCTGCTTCTCTATCAAGGCATTTGGTTAAGGATAAATTATGCATTTTGCTTCTTCATGTATAGGAATTGTATAAGAATTATACAATTAAAAAAGCATTATTTTATTTTTTATGTATGCTTGCATGTGATGTGTGAACGAAGGCTCACGTATGGACGTGAGGGTCGGTGGATAACCTCAGCCTCAGGTTGCTCCTCATCTTTCAGGTTTTTTGAGGCAGAGTCTCTTTTGTTACTTGTCATGTCATGTCTTGAGTACTTCAAGCCAGCTGGTCTGGGGTATTCTCCTGTCTGTGCCTCCTGTCTCACACAGGACTGCTGGGACCAGGGACAAGCAACCATGTAAGGAAAACTCTGAAAACATGAGCCCAGAATGAATCTTTGTTGTTGTTGGGTCGTTTTTTTTGGTTCTAAGTGAATTAACTTAGCTATTTTATCATGCTGATGTAAAGCTGACCAACATAAAGACATACCTATTTTGGCAGACAGATTCCACGCATCCCAGGTTGGCCTTGAACCTGTTCTATAGTCAAGAATGAGCTTGAATTGCTGATTCTCCTGTCTGCACCTTCTAAATGTTGGGAGTATAGGCTTGCACCACCATGACGGGTGTATGTGGTGCCTGTAATTGAACCCAGGGCTTTGTGCATATCAAGCAAATACTTTACATCCCCAGTCTCATAATCATATACTATGACAAAACACTGTGTGAGCAGGATTGAAAATGCAACCTGGACATCTGGAGTTTCTCTTTTCATGTCCCTGACTCCTTTCCCCCACTGCATTTTTTTTTAGACTGGGTTTCCCTATGTAATCCTGACTGGAACTTGCTATGTAGACCAGGCTGGCCTCAAATTCACAGAGATCCTCTTCCCTCTGTCTCCTGATGCTGGGACTAAATTCATGTGCTATTATTATTATTGGAATATTTCTGTAGCTTAGCTATCTTTTTCTTTTTTTGGGGGGGTGTTAATCTCAATAAATACTGTGGTGGTTTGAGTGAGAATAGCCCCTATGGGCTCATATATTTGAATATTTGGTTCCCAGTTGGTGGACTGTTTAGGAAGGATTAGAAGGTGTGGCCTCCATGGAAGAGGTATGTCACTGAGGCTGAGATTTGAGGTTTCAAAGTCTTGCTCTCTCTCTACCTGCACCTTGGGGCTCAGATATGAGCTGTTAGCTCCAGAGCCATGCCTACCTGGCTCCTCACCATTATTCCACACTCTGCTAGCTGCACTCCTCACCATGTTGATCATGGACCAACCCCTGAAACTGTAAGCAAGCCCCAATTAAATGCATTCTTCTATAATCTGCCTTGGTTATGATGTCTCTTACAGCATCAGAACAGTGACTAGGTTAAACACCATTTGCTCTTAAAATTAATTTGCTAGTTTTGGATATCAAGAAGTCAATGTTTTCAATATTTTGTGTTTAGTTTTTCCCCAAATTTCTGAGAACCACACCAGAGCAGTTTCTTAGCAAACTCAAGTATCAGAAAGACTAGATGGTAAGCAGATTTCCCAGAGCAGCAAAGAAAATCCTTCTTATGTATTAGGGATTTAGACCAAGTAGCATGGTTAACAAGTAATGGGTTTCTCCCACCTCTATTTCATTAGCTTCTCCATTAGGACTAAAGTACACCAATAATCTTAGCATTTGGTAGATGAAGGCAGGAGGATAGGGGTTCGAGGCCAGCTTTCAATATATAGAAATTTTCAGATCTCCAGGCTGGCTTGGGCTGCACGTAAAATCAAATCAACAAATGAATAAAATAAAATGCATAAATGAATAAGAACAAAATAAAGTGAAATAAAGTTGGAATGTATGCGTGACTTGATGGTGTTTTTCCACACATTGGCTAATATTAAGTCAGAGTATTTAAAACCACAAACACAATGGGAAGTGACCTACATATTTTTCTCAAACCACATTTTTCTTCAATTGACCTAAGGACTGAAGCAGTCTAGGGATTTAGCCCTTTGTAACACATTAGCCCACCCAAGTCCTTCTTTTCCTCCGCTCATTAGACTAGAAGAGTGACTTTGATTTCCTTCAAATAAACAACATTCTCTTACCTGCTGTGATTAATGTCAAATGCAAAAAATCCTGAGTGCTGCAATTTATATAATTATAGTCATGCTTGTGGATCTTTTTCTTCTGGATAGTCACTGTTCTGAAATTGAGGCTGGGATGCAGAAGGTCCACCATGCCGGTATGGCAGAGCCTGTGGGCAGAAGGCCAGCCAGTCTTCCACAAGAGAGATAATTAAGAGAGCGTGGCACAGAATGCATGCTGGAGCACACAGCAACACTCCTGAGTATTGACCTTGCAGCTCCAAGCAACGTAAAAAATGGTTTGCTTTTCAAAAATACAATTCCTCCCTGGTTCTGGAGAAAGGCACAGATAAGATTCTTCAGATTTTATTTTCATTGGGTGAGATAAAAAAAAATATACCTAGTTTTGAGAATTTTGGCCTCTTCCTGAGAGACCTGGCTGCAATGCTGGTCCTCATGCACGTCACAGATGCAGGGCATAAAGACAATCTGAAAAGTTGCCAGGAGGCAGCAATTTATATTTTTTTGTGCAAAGCTTTGCAATGTCTGGGAGGCAGAGGGAAGGAGCAAGAGAAAGGAAAAGGAAACAGTTGAGCCAGGTGACAGGTTGCACTCACTTGTTCAGTGTAGAACTTCCAGGAAGGCTTCTCAGTGCTATATGCCCTGTTAATAAAAAGAGGAGGAGGACGAAGAAGACAGGGCTCACTCAAGACATGTACTGCATCTTGGGAAAATGCTGCCCATAAAGACTGAGAGACCAGGGCCTCACACACAAATGACCCAGGGATGCTGGGAATAGTGTCCATTTCCAGTGCTTGTCCAGCAATAGGGATGGGAGCCAGGGACAGCCAGGGCAGCTGGATCCCGTGCTTGCTACTATGGTCTCTTGACAGCTTTGGAATGAAATCAACATCAGAAGCAGAAATGGAGTAAGCAGTGGGGAGACTGAGGCAAAGTAAAGAAATATTTCAAGAGAACTTGAACCCAATAAACCCAATAACAACCATTAACATAGTATATGCATGTATGAAAATTTCAAAGAATAAGAAGGGCTCTTCAAATCCATCAGCAAGAACCTTGACAGCAACTCCTTTGCCCCAGAATATCATCAGCCTTCTTATGCGTTGAATTGAATGCAGTCTGAACCTACACACGTACATGCCTATGCAGTAACTAAATCAGTATCCCCCTCATACAGATTATTTGGAGATCCATTAAGTGGAAATAAATAAGGTTTCATATGGAGAGCCTCCCCACTTGTGTATCCTTTTCAAAATATTGATTTCTTTTCACACTATCCGAAAGGGAGACCCATGAGGAGTAGAGAGAGGCGGCGGCACCTCTGTATGAATGCTAATAAGGAAATCAAGGGAGACGGTGGTACTTCAAGTTTCATCTTGCCATTTCCTAGAGGCACAAGCCCTGCAAGTTGTCACCTTGGTGTATTCAGTGCCTTTTGAAGCACTAGACTCCTCCAGAGAGAATGTCAGCCCCAGCCCTGGGCAGTTTTGACAAACAGAGTATATATTGATACATGATAAAGTATGCTAGGATTCGCTCCAGCGCTAAAGGCTACTATAGTTTTAATATCGTCATTTGAATTAACAAGCATTCTGTGGAGAAATAATGAGCTTTCATTATTCCAAGCATCATCCTTTCCCCGGCAACTCAGAAACCATTAGCTCTTGAGAACTTAATGAAAAGATGATAAAGAATGTCTTAGATAAAAGTTTGAACGGGCACACTTGATAACTGAGGTGAAATATTAATGTTTGTTTGGATGATGAATTAGGGCTCTGCAGCAAGGCTTTTGGAAGTGATGGATGTCAAATGTGTGGTCACCTCATGCCTGCGGGATCTGGACCTCCCTGAAGATGGTGCGAGATGTCAGGCTCGGTGGAGGCTGTGCTCCTGGAAAGACCACCAAGCTCACAGCCTGGAAAAGGCTTCTTTAGCTTCACAGACCGTGGGGAGTGGGAGCATGGAGGAATGGCAGATGTGGGAAGCAGGGAAGGTGTGGTCAATAGGCATGCATGGCCATGTTCAGGCAGTCACTGTTTTACAGTTTAGAGATTACACTAGAGTGCATACATTTAAGCATACAACTCAGTTTTTAGGGTGAGTATTTTACCTCTTTCTTGCTCTAGGTTTAGGAAATTCCAAGTTTTACCTTTCCAATTTTTAATATTATAAAACTGCACGGAAAAGGGGTTATAGTTGGTGGAAGACTCCCAGGTAGGCTCAGGGATGGTTGGTCTCCAGGGTTTGGTGCTGTTTCAGGAGGTTTCATCATCTTTGGAGAATGCACTTACTTATCTGTACTTGGAGCCTCTTTGGAGTATGCACGTATGTGTACTGGAGCCCCTTTGGAGTATGCATGTGTGTGTACTCGAGCCCTTTTGGAGTATGCACATGTATGTACTTGAGCCCCTTTGGAGTATGTATGTGTACTGGAGCCCCTTTGGAGTATGCATGTGTGTGTACTTGAGCCCTTTTGGAGTATGCACATGTGTGTACTTGAGCCCCTGTGGAGTATGTATGTGTACTGGATCCCCTTTGGAGTATGCATGTGTGTGTACTGGAGCCCTTTTGGAGTATGCACATGTGTGTGCTGGAGCCCCTTTGGAGTATGTATGTGTACTGGAGCCCCTTTGGAGTATGTATGTGTACTGGAGCCCCTTTGGAGTATGCACATATGTGTACTAGGAGCCCCTTTGGAGTATGCACATATATGTACTGGAGCCCCTTTGGAGTATTCACGTATGTGTGTATCAGGATCCCTTTGGAGTGTGCACGTATGTGTACTAGGATCCCCTCTGGAGTGTGCACGTATGTGTACTGGAGCCCCTTTGGAGTATGCACTTACTTATATGTACTTGCAGCTCCTTTGAAGTATGTAATTACTTACTTGAGGTCTCATATAGCACAGACCAAATCATAAGGCTTATGTTTAGATTTTTTTCTGATTGTAAAACTAGCACATGACAGCGGCTTCAAATGAGAAGATTCTGCAGATCAGCTTTGGTGCTCTTGAACATCACCCTGGGGAGCTCAGTGAGAACACTTTTCTGTTCAAATGTCTAGAACTGTCTTAAACTTTCTGTTTCCTGGGTTACAGCTGTGTGGGTTAGAATCTTGGGTCGATCACTGAACAGTTTGTAGCCATGAACACATATTTCATCTGTTCATACTGAAGTTATTCTATGTGTATACTAGGAATAAAAATAGAACATACCTCTGGGCTGTTTTAAGGATTATACGACTATAAACCACACAGGCTATTGGTTGGCATGTAGCATGAATGTGTTAATGTTAGTGTGCTACATTTTATTGTAGTCTTTATCTGCAGTTACAGCAAGCTCCCAGGATGCTTCTGATGGACCACTGGAAATATCACATGGTCCTGGCCTTTTTTTTTTTTTACTATGTATTTAAAAATATCATTATTTTTTTGATATTGAAGTCAATATGGTGAGTTGGTATTCAGTATCCCTTTCACGCTTTTTCTGCTATGAATTCTTGTGCTTACCAGAGCATTCTTTTTATTAAAGGTCCCAAATATAATTTAAATCCCCCAAAGTGGAAAATTTTGGTACACAGATGTAAGATTTGGAAAGTGAAAGTGAGGCAGATGCTGCCCTGTGCTTGGTTATTCTAACAAACAGGGTAAGAGCTTGAGTTTTCTGTTCTGGCCTCGGGAGGAGATGAGCTGGGCCATGGAGTGGCTGTGTGCACAGGTCCACTTGTGGGTACAGACCTGCTGGTCAAGACGTANCAGCTTCTGTGTTTGCCAGAAAGCTTCCTGACTCGCCAGGCATCAGGATTTTGTGTCTGTGAACCATTATTAAAATCTAACCTACAGACTGTCCCCTGAACTTTCCAATCATCCAGTCACCACTGCTTTGAGACTGAGAACAAATGACTTCTATTAAACCAGGCACAGTGGATTTTATTCTTTGCAACTTAAACCCAATGACTAGGATTGTGCACACTATTTGAACATCATAATTAAGCAGGAATATTCTCTGGTCTTAGAAAGAAAATGATAACAGAGATCTGTGTCAGATAAAATACATCACAGCTCATAAAATATACCACAGTACAATTTATTATTTTTTACTCACAATACAATTATACACTTAGCTTTCTTGATGTATATATTTTAAAGATGTAGAAAACAAATCAATAGCTGAGAAACTTGGCAATGGACAATGGAAATAGCCTCTTTGTTTGGCTCAGCAGATCTGCTCGTGTGGAGCACAAAAAGGCCACTTTTGAAGGAACTGTGTGAAACGTTTGTCCTTTGTTGGCTAGGGCTGGCACAGAGAGCATCTTTCCTGGTTTGAGGTGACCATCAAAGAAGTCAAGAACTTAGAACAGGGAGTGAAGGGTGTGGCTGGGGAAGCGTTGCTGACGTTGGGAACTTCACGGTAACAGAAGAAAGAAGCCCATGAAGGAACCCTGGCGAAGCACTGTAGGACAAAGGGCTGTGTGCTGATCAGTCTGAGAATCACATTCTTGCGGAAATGATTTCTCCTACGTCTGTGGCTGTATATTGAGCAAAGAGATAGTTGTGCTTAATTAGTAAGAACTAATAAACAGTCTCATGATAGAAATTCTTTCAATTGTTGACCATCTGTCAAATGAAACTTGGCTGGTAGGGAGTTTTCCTCTAATGCTTTCAAGTTCTGTTAAAAATCTTCTCTTGTAGTCTGGTATTTAGGGAAAAAGGAACAAAATCTGAAGACAGTCTAATTTTTATTGTGTGGCAGACAATATTTCTGTTTTTACTTATGCATTTAGGGAATGTAACAGAAAAACACCCAGACAAAAATGGCCCTCCCAACTGGGAAGATATGCTGGGAGGACATTGCATCTTGGAAGGTATAGTCTTTGCAAGGTACAATCCATTCTGGGGAAATGGAATTTCTTATGTACTTCATGGGCTCTGAATGGACTACTTGAGTGTCAAATAAGTGTCTACCTCTGACAAGGTTTGCCTTTTTACAATAACAGAACAGCAACAGTAATAATAGCAACAACAAAATGCCCACAGGGGGTGTGGCAAGTATCAGACGATCAGGTTGCCAGGATCAACACCTTGATGCCTTAGAGAGACAGAAAATCTTACTGACACTTGGGAGACCTACACAACAGGATTTCTGTGAATTTGAGGCCAGGCTGAATTACAGAGTGAGGCCCTGTTTTAAAATTCAAAGTAAGAGAGAGTCAAAATACAATAAAAAATACAAATAAAATAGATGGCGAAGATGGCTCAGTGGCTGAGTACTTGTCCCAAGAGTGTGAGGACCTGAGTTTGAATCTGTGGCACCCATATTAAAAGCCAGGAAGTGGGGCTGGAGAGATGGCTCAATGCTTTTAAGAGCACTGGCTGCTCTTCCAGAGGACCCAGTTCCATTCTCAGCATCCGGACTGTGACTTACAACCATCCTTAACCCCACTTCCAGGGCACCCAAAACCCTCTTCTGACCTCTGAGGACAGCAGGCATGCCCATAGTGTACATACGTGCATGTAGGAAGACACTCACACACATACAAAAAGTACACTTGAAAAAAAGTAAAACCAAGTATGATAGTAGGCCTTTGTAACCCCAGCACTGGAAAGGTGGGACCAGTGGATCCCCAAAGCTTGTTGATTGGACAGCCTAGTTGAATTGTCCAGCTGTAGGTAAATTGTAAGATTATGCCATTAGAGAACAAGATAGTCCGTGCTGTGGAATGACACCAAGGTTAACCTCTGGCTCCTACATGCATAACACAAGTAAGTATACACACACACACACACACACACACACACACGGAGCAAAAGAGTGATGGGAAGAGAGAAAATTTGTCTATTTCAGATTAAAAAAAAGCTATAAGCTGTAAGACGGTTGGATATTGGTGTTCACTCAGGTAGTCAGGAAGAGCAAGTAAGTTATTTTCCCACAATGTGGGATAGGGTGGGTTTGTACAGTGTGATTCCTGTTCGTGAGACGAAACAAGGGCAAAGTATTGATTGATTCTCTTCAAGTCATCAATTGACACTATTATTGTTACAATAAGGGTCATTTGACAGATTCTGTTCAATTGTTGTCTTCTTGTTCTATTCCTATGAGGAGATATGGTGCCCAGGATAACTCTTACAAGAGAAAGCATTTAATTGGGGGCTTGCTTAGAGGCTTAGTCCATGGTGATCATGGATGGAGCAAACCGGCATGGTGTTGGAGCAGTAGCTGAGAACTTTAATTCTAGTCTGCAAGCAGTTATCGAAAGAGAGAGGAGAGAGAGAGAGAGAGAGAGAGAGAGAGAGAGAGAGAGAGGCAGACAGAGAGACTGTGCCTGCCATGGGCTTTTGAAACCTCAAAGCCCTTCCTCCAGTGCTCATCCACTCCAACAAGGCCACATCTCCCAATTGTTAACAAACAGTTTCACTAACTAGGGACCAAGCATTCATACAAATGAACCTATGTGGGCTACTCTCATTCAGACTACCACACTGGTTTATTGGTCTTTGTTTCCAGTGGTCTTGGCTGTCACGAGCTGTGCTCTCATCCTCTCACCGCCTCTCACTCAGATTCATATGTTGAGCTTCCATGTCCTCAACCCTCAGTGTTTGACTGTATATGGAGACAGGGCCTTTGGGAGGTAATGGACATTACCTAAACAACCAAATAGATAAAAACTGGCATTGCATAGAAAGTCAAGTGACCTTGGTTGCTGGTAGAAAACAAAGCTGGGAATGAGCTTAGTGATAGAGACCTCATCTAGCATGGCCCATGTGAGGAAAAAGAAAGAAAAGAAAAAAATAAAGAGAAAACAATGGACGGGAATGATAGAAACTAATCCACTGAGTCCAATTTGTGTCACCCGTGTAGCCATGAGTGTGGGACCATCCAATAGGGTGTATGAGACCTACCACTGTGGACCCTGTTAACTACAATAATGACTGACTTGACAAGATATGCCAGCATAGTGGCATAAATGTTATAGGTGTAACCAATCACTCCCTGATTGAATTTAATAAAGCTTATTTCACAGGAGGAAACCTGCCAGGTTCTGTAAACCTGGCCAAGAAGTCACCAAGAGAGTGAATAGGTCCCAGGGGTAGAGATACTACTATTATTTTGCTAAGTGGACATAGTATCAAACTTCCAAATTTGTATCTCTCAACTCATAAATTATTACCATTCTCAGACTTCCTCAGAGAAGTTTCTATGCAGTGAAGGATAATTAATGTAGAAACTCACAACTGGTCAAAATGAGGAGGGTAAGAGTCAGGGAGTGCTCATCCATAAATGGTCCATCTGCAACACGCTTCCCTCCCTTCAAGGCTCGGGTCCATCTACAGCACAGCTCCTTCCATTCAAGGCTCAGGTCTATCTACAGCATGCCTGCCTCCTTTCAAGGCTCAGATACTATTGCAGAAGTGGGGAGAGAGTCAATGTTTGGAGAAGACCATGAAGAAACAGTGTCTTCTGGACACGTCAGGACAACTGTCCTCACAAACTCACAGGAGTTATGGTGGCCTCCATAAGAGCAACGCAAGATCAAGTGAATCAACATTCTACCAAGCACGGGGACAGGACTCACAAACCCTAACCCCTAGCTGAGGAGTTATCCACAGCTGATGGCTACTGGAATAAGAAAAGTTATTTTTTTTAGTCTGAATTTTCAAAAATACTTTCAGCTATTTGAATTTTCTCTTCCATTAATAATTTACTCACATACTTTTATTCTTATGGGATTCTTTCTCTTTTCTAATTGGTTTGAACATTAAATATTATATGCTTACTAGCATGTATCAATTCTGCATAATAATATTTCACTATGACATTTTCATTGTGCCCATAACACATTTCTATCATATTCACCTCCACATTATCTCCGTTTGTCCACTCTCATGCTCACTAATCCTCTTTCTCTTTCCAGGTAATTCTATTTTCAGGCATTTATTTATTTTGCATGCCCTAATGTGTTTTGTTAGAATCATTCAGACAGAAGTGTTTACAGGATCCCGAGTGCCTTGGAGAGGTGTCATAGATGTCCCATTAATGGCTAAGCATTCAATAGTCCTTTATTCTCTGTGCTTGAACCAGTTATGAGTCTCTACAGCCATCAGAACCCACTGTAACAAGAAGCTTCTCTGACCAAAGGAGACTGCAAAGCTATTCTCCAGGCATATACATAGTTATTTAGAAGGGAGTTCGATGGTCACATTGTATTCATTTGCCAAAGTACAGTAGTAGCTTCCTTGTATAGGTCTATGATCTCCCAGGACACGAGGTTTTGATACCAAATGTGAGTTCCCTTCTGTGGAGCCAGACTCTAAACCAACTAGAAAGTTCTCTCTGTGTCATATTTGCTCCTACTGCACAAGTGGATTCATCTTGCCTATATGGTCATAAGGTGCATTGCCGGTTAAGACTGCCGATGCTAATTCTCCCCTGCAGCCTGCATATTACCTTTTGGCACTATGAGGGGCCAGCCACCAGAAAGGAAGAAGCTTCTGGCATGACTACAGATCCATTTCTCTCTATCTTAAAACTAAGGCATTTAGCATCTTCAGAATCAACTAGTTCTGGTGGGTAACCAAGAGCAGAAGCAATTGCCTGTATTGTTTGGGGAACCTCCATGGCCAATAACTCAGAGAAGGCAAGCCTACTCTTAGCATAGTGAGTTTTGTTTACTATCCTATAGCTTCTGCTAGAAGCTCTAGCCAATTACAAAGGCACCTACATCTAACCCCCCCATTTTTAAAAACAACAACAACAAAACAAACAAATTTTGTTTTTTTTGATTAGCTGGCCCTATAGTATTTTCATACATTATTAATTTGGTTGACCCTTATCCCCTCATCTCCCACAACTCCCTGCTTCCTCTTCATACTTAAACTTTGCAAACTTAATAAATAATCCCTGAACGTATAGTCTTTCAGCCTCATATTTTAAGCATGAGCATCTTGTGTTATATGCATTTCATCTCGATTTGCTGCCTTTAAAAGATTCATTTTATTTTCATTTACGTGTATGCATAGATATGTAAGCGTGGGTACCCTCAGGGACAGAAGAAGGCATCGGATTCTCTGAAGCTAGAGCTACAGATAGTTGTAAGCCACCCAGTGTGAGCACTGGGAATCAAACTTAGGCTGTCTGGAAGAGCAGCAAGCACTTTTAACTGCCAAGACATCTTTCTCAGACCTTGTTTGTAGCCTTTCAATTTTTTTTTGTTACATACACCTTCTCTTTTCCCAGTATTATTTAAGTATGCTTTCTGGGAGAGTATTATAAATTCTGAACAAAGATTCCATGTTCTGATGTATATATTAACAAACCTCTTTATTACACACTAATTTGTATCTTGGTTATCTTAAAATTTACAATATTATGAACCTTGAATAACAAGTGTGGCAACATAATTTATCTATCAGAACAGTATTTTCAATATAGTGTAATATAACTTTAACATTAACCATGGTTAAGTTTTGTCAACCATATTGTGTTATAAGGATAATTGTACTCTCTGTGAATTGGATGTTTTTTGTTTCTTTTTTCTAGAGTATTATTTAATTATTATTTAATGATTTTATACATCTGCACAATGTATCTTGATTCTATCAATCTCAATTTTCCCCTCACCCCACTTCCCCGAAAAAACCCAACCCCACTGATTTCAGCTAACACTGCCTATTGGAATGTTGGATGATCTTGTTGCCTGATCTCGTGTGGGTCTTGTGCAAATGACCACAGCTGTGATGAGTTCCTGAGTGGAGCAATCATCCCATGTCCAGCAGATGACACATGATAGCACTCTTCCCATTTTCTTTTCTTTTTCTTTTTGGCATGGGACATGCTTGCATGGGCTATGCTTGTTGCTCTGTTTTCTAATGGCGACCAAGTTCGCTTGACTTTCTATATGGTGCCAATATTTACTTAGTCATTTGTTTAGCTAAAGTTTGCTGGGTGTGTAGAAAGTGAGTTTAAACGCAAATACACTTTACAATGATATTTCATAGATTCATAATTAATGAAGACATGAATAAATTGTATTTCTTATTTACATTAGATTCCTTGCATATTTAGTGCACATTTTGCCTTTAAAGAAAACTCTGAAGGGAATTTCTCATTTTCAGAGTCTCCCTTTCCCACACATACACAACTTCCCCACCATCAGTTTCCCCCATCAGAGCAATAACAGTAGTTACTGCAGATGGGACTGCGTTTACACATCACTCTCATCCGAAGACTGCGCTTTACATTAGGAATTGTTCCTGATGTGTTTTCTTTCTTCAGGATTAGATAAATAAATAGCATTGTGTTCATCATTATGGTGTAATTTTTCTTAAGGAAATGTGAAGAAACATTTATTCATCCTAGTTGGAGCTCTGGGCCACATCAGGGAAATTATTTCATCCAAATCTAGCTTCGTGAGCCAGTGAGTTTCTTGGAGTTACTTTAAGGAGCATGGGTGATTCAAAGACAGTTGCATCAGCAGAAGGTCCACCCCAGCATGGGTGATGACTTAGAAAATCCCTGAGGAATTTCAGGCACAATTCGCAGGCAGCTCTATTCTGGGAGAATCTCCTTTGTCGGATAATTGTTTCTTGTTTATATAACCTTGACCTCATAAATCTTGTAACTTTTGGAGCTTCCTGATTTTTATGATCCCCTCTCCTCCCTCCAGGTTGAAATGTTTCAATTAAAATTTTATAAATGTGAGTGCACGGTGTGTGTGTGTGTGTGTGTGTGTGTGTGTGCATATGTTCACACACGGACTATCATTATTTCTTTACTTTCATCACTAAGTGATTCCAGCAATCACACTCAAGACTCAAGGCTGGCACCTTTACTCACTAAACCATCTTGCCAACCCTTGGAACATCTTAATTCAGAGGAAAGACTCATACAGTAACCATGGTAGTATTAGAAGGTTTGTTTCATTAAAAGCCCTCCGTGTCCTGTCCCACCTTTGCTGTTCCACAGATCTGCCTGCTTCCCCTCCTTAGCTGGGCTCCACGGATCTATCTGCTGCCCCTCCTTCATTGGGTTCCACAGATCTGTCTGCTGCCCCTCCTTCGCTGTTCCACAGATCTATCTGCTGCCCCGCCTTCGCTGTTCCACGGATCTATCTGCTGCCCCTCCTTCGCTGTTCCACGGATCTATCTGCTGTCCCTCCTTCACTGTTCCACGGATCTATCTGCTGCCCCTCCCTTGAGCCCTGTCCATCACTTATTTTTTCACTTTCTTGAGTGCTTTCCTTTTCCAGAACGTCACCTACTTGGAATAATACACTATATGAAACTTTAGCCTCAGACTACTAGGCAGCCAAAGACGATCTTGGAATTCTATATCCTCTTGCCAAACACGATCTTGGAATTCTATTTCCGCTTGCTTTTACCTCTTAAGTGCTAGATAGCAGGGCATCCTCTATGCCTGGATTATGTGGTACTGGTGCTCAAATTCAGAGCTTCCTGCTTGCTAGGCAAGCACTCTACCAACTGAACGACATCCAGTCCTAGATAATTAATTTTCCTTTAGCACTAGATAATGTTCCATTTGCAATGTGCCACAGATTTTTATTTATTCACCTACTGAAAGATGTTTTGGTTGTTCCACATCTTGATAATTGTGAAAAGCTGCTTAGCAGTGTATGGTGGTGTGTACCTATAATCTCAACACTCAAGGTCTAGCCTGGGCAACAGTGAGTTCCAGGTCAACTTGGACTACACAGTGAAACTTTATCTTAAAAAGCCTCCCTTCTCACAACTCCCCTCCTCTTAAATAAAACCAGAAAAGGAAAAGAAAAAGAAAATCAATGAAAGAAACAAAACCAAGTAAAGCTATTATAAACTGGCATGCTAATATCTGTGTGGATGGAGTGTTCCAGGTCCTTTCCTTAGTCATTATACTGAATGTGAAGAGATGCTTATCTTCTTGTTTAATATTTAACTTCTTGTATGGACCACATTTTAATCAATTTACCAAGTCTGCCGGTGCCACATCCACTTTACTCTGACTGAAAAGAAGTCTGTTGCTATCTCAAAGAGCATGTGATAAGATTTACTAAAATAAACTTTGTGTTATTTATTAGAACAGCCAGTGTAACATGTCTGATCACAGAGAGTTTATAATACTGACTTTGTTCTAGAACTTCACAATTTTAACAGCAGTAATGCCTCCTTATTAATTTTTTTAGTACACTTAAAGATGCAAAGTGTCCCCAAATTCAATTTGTATTTGAAAACCCTCCATTAAGATTTTCCTGGGCACTGGGGCATGCAAAAAGCCTTCTTCTCCATCTCTAGAGAGATTTTAATCTCTCTCTTTGTGGGAAAATTTTTAGTATGAAATAATTTCTTAAGTATCTTTTGATGGTAGAAATTAGTGTAATATCTCAAAGAGTAAACACTTAAAGTTTTATACATCTCTTGGCTTGGGCTAAATTTATTTCCTAAAGTATAGATAGGGAGAAGGATTTATTTTAGGTGTGTAGTCTACACGCTAGGGAATCACACTTTGCTGGGTGTGATGCTGAAGGTAATGAGAGGTAATAGAGACCTAGTGCATCATTGAGAGAGGGAGAGAAAATATGAGCAGAGCAGCCTGTTTTAATATACAGGCGGTTCTGAGGTATTCTGAGGAAACAGTAGTTGCCACTCTTAGAAATCCCATCTGAGTGGTTTCCTATATCTCTGTAATAAAACTCTTGTTCACCAACTGATGAAAAAGATATAAGCGTTTCAATTTTATTGGGTATAAAAGCATAAACGAGGCCCGGTTCTGCTGCAGTGGATCCAGTTCGCAGAATGAACCTCGTCTCTGCTGCTCTCGCTAAGCATGAATGTTGTCCTGCCCAGGATGGACCTGAGAGGGTTGGAGCAGAAACCCACCTGCCTAGCTTCAGAAGCAGAGGTCTCCTTATGACCCGGAACCCATGGCACAGCGCTCTCCACCGGAAGCGGAAATGATGGTGTGCAGAGAACGTGAGGGAATAAGCATCCCGTTGCTATGTTTGTCAGCGATGTTCGCTAACAGATGCATTAAGGTGAATGCTATTACCTCAAGAAAGGCTGTCTTCTGGGGATCCTTATCATAATTTTATTTTAAATTCACACAGCTGTTGTTTAACTAGGACAGACCACAATTTATCTACCGCTTGAGGCCATAAAGTTAGCTTTAATGCTCAGTTTCTTTTCTTCCCTCTGCATTTGATTTAATTTTCATGTGTCTGACACTCACATGCTATATATACGATTTGCATATTTCAATATGTACTTTTGCAGATCCCAGAAGTACTCAGGTGTTCAAAGTGGAAGAATAAAAAGAAACAATTTCCAGTGACAAACTGCAAACGGAAGAAAGAACCTGGGTGATTGTGCTTTCGTGTAGAATATTCTGAACAAAAAGAACTCTTTCAGGATAAAAAGCAGGTTTTTTTTTTAAGGGTTATTCATTGGTGGCTATAGAGAAAAAGTATATGTATATATATTGGACATAACAACATAGCTTACTTTTTTTTCTGAACTGAACCCTGGGTTTATCAGGCAGTATCTGAGAGGCAACTTCAGGTTTATTTAAGAAGTCAATGAATGTGGCCACATCCACAATCCACCCCCTTTTTTTCTGATATAAATGTGCATGGTTCTTTCACTAGTGGGATTCTTTTTTAAATGAGGTTTTAGTTGAAAACAAAAGAAAACTCTGAGGAGGGTAGTAAGGAAACAGAGAATCACTCTTGGGGAAACTTTGCAGAAGGTCCCTGGTGGGCTGTTGGGTCCCATTTATCCATGGCACTTTGTCAGACCGACCGTGAACTAACCCAGAACTTGAGCAGTCACCTGATGGAAAATCAATTTTGGTCATGGTTAGACGGACCCAAGATCTGTACTTTGGGTCTTAACTACACCATCTAAAATCTTCCAAGCAGAGTTCAGAGAAGTACCAGGGCTTTTCCTTTGCTTAGCTTCTTGGCTGGTTGCACAGATTCCTGACAAAGATGGAAATTCCCAGTCTTGCACCCCCTTCCCACTTTCTGAGTTGATAGCCTGCTTCACTCTTGGCTTTCAAAGTTATTCAGGTGACCTTTAGGCTTAGCATCTTCCAGTTCTTATTTACTGAAGGCGAGTTCAGGAAGAAAGTGAGGTGCGATCACCATGGCAGCAGAGCCAGGCAGATCCGCTTGCTGAGGTGGAGACATACATTAGCTAAAGTCAACGAGCACAGGGAAAGGGCCTTTGCCCAGAGTTTAAGGACAGGATCAAGCTTGATGCACAGAAGCCCTGCAGGTAGAAGCAAAGCAGCTGGTGGGCTTTATTTTTGAACCAGTATGGCTGAAAGGGAAAATTCTAGAGAGAAACTAAGAAAGGTGGTGGTGGTGTGGTGGTGAGGGGTGGGGGTGGGCAGGACTTCCCTGGGGATTGTGATTTTGAATAGCCGGGAGATTTGCATCTTAGAATGCTCATTGCTCATTCTTCCACTTGACACTGGACTTCGAAATGATTGAAAATGGAAAATGTTATCTTTCGGGAAGTTTAATGTTCTAGGTTTCATGGGAATCTTTGACTATATGAATTATGAACCAATTTCTCAACCGAGGAGAGCTCTTGTTGTCATGGTTCCAAACCTTCCACGGGGTAGTTTAGGAGTCTGAGAAGTGCCGAATAAAGAAACAACATGGCACCCTCATGGGATATACAAAGGAAGTCATCTCAGCACTTCCGCAATGAAACACAGGACAGTCTCCCTTTCCTTTCCTCTCTCCTGAAGAGCCCTCATTTTCTTGACTCAGAAAGTAAGGGGACCAAAGAGAAGGACTGTGGGTGGAGCTTGTGGATGGGGCCTTGTTTCATGGGTGTGAGCTGCTTTTTTGGGAACCACTTCTTTTGGCAATGATGACATCTCTCTCCAGAGACCCAGGAGAGTTGTCAGCAGGCAAGGAGGATCCTTTTTGGTCCTACTTTATCTATTTTTGAACAGATGGAATCTAGCATAATAGCTATTGCCATGGTCCCTTTTATGAAGAAACTCACCCTTAGACTACTCACAGTGGACTTCCTGCTTTGTCCTCCTTCTGGTGTCTCTTACTTGACCCAACCCTTCCACAGCTCCAGGGCTGACGGAAGGATGCTTCCTTAGTTAATGTTTAATTGAGGTGAATCGTCTTTCTAAATTTATTTTGGTCCATTGATAATTAAGACCATTTAAAAATGGGAAATGTACTGCTTTTCTAATTCTTCCAGAAGGTATAGAACTTGGTATTTTTAGTAGGAGGCAGAAGTTTTTATGGAATAAAAATCATTTGTATTCTTCTTTGTTTTTGATCTAGAGTCTTGCTGTAGAACCCAGGCTACCTAACACTCTGTTTTCTAGCTGTTGGGATTACAATGTGCATCTATTATGATATTTCTGGAGTTCTTCAAATAAGGATTTCAAGTTTCAAACATCATTATGGATATTTTTATTAATATACAGAGAATCTCAAGAATAAAAAGGAAATATCCATGACCAAGGTAGTTTATGTATATATTAGGATGAGAGAGAGCGAGAGAGAGAGAGAGAGAGAGAGAGAGAGAGAGAGAGAGAGAAGAGAAAGAGAGAATATAAGAATTTTTGATGTGAAGAAGATGAACTGTCTTGGACATTAATGGATTAATTTTTAGCAGTATTAGATATTAATAAAGATCAAGACACAATTAATTTGGTAGTAGCTATTAGAGAAGCCTTCATGACAGCTAAGATGAATAGACCAGCCATATCCTTTGCATAAAGGAAGTACTGTTTTGTTCTCAGTCAAGAACTCTAAAAGACCTCTGGACAAGCTTTTAAAACAGTAGCCATGGTTTCATAAATATTGGCAGAAGACATAGGGCTCTTGAGTAGAAATAAAGGACTTTTGCAGCCCGAGGATTTCCTGAACCTTAACTCTCAGAGCTATATGAAAGTGACCAAGTGACATGGGTCACACTGTGGAAGAACCCTAAGTTTTCTATCCTGAAGAGAGATACCATCCCTCATCTACTGGACCATAAGCTCCTTGCTCCAAAGGGAGAAACTGTCTCACTAGGCTGTCTGCTGCACAGGCATTGTGGAGCAAAAACAATCAGGTACAGAAATAGAGACTCACAGAAGGTTGTTTTCTAAAAAAAAGCCAGTCCTATGTATAAACCTCTCAGGTTTATGGTACATTTAGCTGTGAATACTGTACTCCATCTACCTCACTGACTGGTTGGACCAACCCAGGCCAGGTCCAAACCCATTCAGGTTTTCTCACTCAAAGCTTAAGGGATTGGAGAGATGGCTCAGCAGTTAGGAACTTGGAATTGTTCTAGAGGTCCTAAGTTCGGTTCCCAGCACCTGTGTCTTGTAACTCTAGTTCCAGGGGAATCCCATGCCTTACTCTGACCTATTTTGGAGCACTATATGCCTAACCGCAAACACAGAAACACTTGCAATCACATAATAAAAATAATTTTTTAATTCAAACTTTAGTTAAGAATCATCATCAATAGACTCCAAGCAGTAGCCTTGATACTAACTCCATCAAGATTTTAAGGAATCCAGACTTCATATGATGAGCAAGTCCAGGAATCACTGAATTCTGCTACATAGAACCAGGTGACAACCACCCTTGGTTTCCACATTGTCTTTCCTCCTTACCCCAGGGAACGTCCCTGCTGCAGCAATATGTCATAGCAAAGCTGAAGATGTCAACATGACCTTCAGAGATGATGGTGCATATATTCTGCCATCCATGATAGTCCTGCCCAGTGAGTTTCTGCTGGCCCACATGGTTTCCCAAGCTAACATGACAATGATAATGTTAATTAAAGTTAGGTTAACTTCTCAACTTCTTTTTCTAATTGAGTGAGTTCCATCATAGTGATAACCGGCTGAAGAAAGTGCATAAGGAACAGATAAGTTACCTTTCTGGAAGGGTCCTTTCAATAATCCACGGTAATCTAAAGGTAATTACCAGAGGAAATCCTCAGTCTTCTGAAGGCCATAATCCACGGTTGTAATTTCATTAAACACCTTAAAATTTCTTTTGCTCCATGTTCCTGATACGTTCTGGTGCCTTGTTTTCAGAAGAAAGAATGGAATCAACTTCATGCAGGCTTCTAGACATAGTGTCTCTATAGAAAGAAAATACTGTTTGCCCTTTCATGGTTCCTACTTTGGATCTCTATCAGATTGGGGGCACAGCTGGAGAGTCTCTTAATAGTTTTCTGGCCTTAGGAGATTTATCCTTTTCAGTTGGCTTAATAATCAAGTTTAATTTTTTTTGGAGGGATTGCCTGAGGGCCATCAATCCAGCCTGTCCTGTTTGTCCATGACACCAGCCAAGTGTCATTAGCTCATCCCATGGAATGATTGATCTGCAGCTGTGGAAATGTGGGCTGGAAAGACAACAGGAAAAGACAGGTGGTTTTGCAAGAGCCACAGTCATCTCTGATGCTTCTGGTCAGATCCTCAAGGGGAGTGATGACTGACCCAAAGAGGTAAAGACAGACAGATCTGGCAGCTTTGGAGAATTACCCTCACTTGGTTTTCTTGGTGAATCACATTCCATGGGGAGCTCTGAAAGGCAGAGATGAACAGAGCTCACCACTCTCCTCAACCTCCCAGGGTCTTAGCTACTCCCTCCCCAGACATCAGGTTTATTGGTTAACATCCACTTACACAGCCTCAGGGCAGCCCATTCTAAGATGACGTTTCCCATCTTTTCTTACCCTTCACTAAGCCTACATTTCAAACATTTCATTATTTTTTTTTATTTATTTTGTGTGCTTGTGTGTGTGAGAAAGCGTATATGTATTTAAGTGTGTGAGCACTCGTATGCCACATGTGCACACATACAACTCGAAGGGCAACCTGTAGGAGTTCACTTTTTCCTTCTTCCATCTAGGTCCAAGGAACAGAACCAAGGCCATCAGGTTTTGCGGCAAGTGTCTTTACCTACTGAGGCATCTGGCCTATGCTTTGTGCTGGAAATTTCATGCACAAACAGACTAGGTATTTTAATTAAACTTACAGGGGTCCATTAGGTCCTACTTGACCTGTCTGGACCACTGTAAAGGTGCTTTACATTAGTGCACATTGCTCACTAAGCACCTTTACAGTGTCTTTATCTTTCCACATAGAGTCTCTATCAATGCAACATGAGATACAGGTGTCTGAATTAGAATAAATAATAACTCCTTGTCCCCTATTCTGATTACACTGTAATCTTCCGTTTGAATTTGTCACTTGGGGAAAAGAAAGGAAAAATCATTTCCGGTAGTTGTCAGGAAAGCAATAAAACTATAAACCCGTTTCATCTCTGTGGTTTGTGCAGGAGTCTGGCCACAGCAGAGCTCTGCTCATCTCTGCCTTTGCTTTTGTGAGGCAGTGAAAGACCAAATGTCCTCAGTATGATTTGTGGAGTAAAGCCCAGTGACTTTATGCCAATCCACTTCTTGATGAGGTGTATTTTCTCTGCCAGATACTTTCAGGAGCCTAATCTTAGAGAGGAGAGAAAAATCATGCTCCAAGCTTGTAGGAAGTCTACCTGAATTGGTGGGTTATTCCTGTGGATCTTTTATGTCTTCCCAGATATCTGGATTATTTACAAACAAAGGGCCCCAATGCAAATGTTCTCTCCTTTTTCATATTACATGAGTTCTAAGCCTGTGGCTTGGGTAGAGCTAGGGATGGCTTAGCTCTGTGCATCTCTCACTGACCTCCTAGGACTCATATGGTCTTGAGTGTGTTCTTCTCACCTCTCAATGGCAGAGGTGCAAGTGACCAATTTGACACAAATGGGAGAACCAACAGTTAGAGTGTCATACTTCCTTATCCCATTGGCAAAAGAAATAACTCAGTTGAGTTGAGATCCAGAGGATCAGAAAGGGACTACTTTGTGAGTAAAAAGTAGTCCATAGTCCCATAAAGAAGAGTGTCCACAGGCTGGCGAGATGGCTCAGCAGTTAAGAGCACTGACTGCTCTTCCAGAAGTCCTGAGCTCAATTCCCAGCAACCACATGGTGCCTCACAACCATCTATAATGAGATCTGGTGCCCTCTTCTGGTGTGCAGGTGTACATGGAAGGAATGTTGTATACATAATAAATAAATATATCTTAAAAAAAGAAGAGTGTCCACACATAGCTGCAGAATTTGAGTACTTGACACAGTTTGTCACATATGTTAACAGGAGAGAGTCCACAGACACAGCTCACTGTGTGCTTCTCTGTTTGACCCACTTGATCCCAACCCACCCAAGGGAGTGTTCCCTTCTAATCTATGTACCTGCTTTTAGGTATCATGTTGCTCACATGCAAAACCTAGGAACATCTGGATTTCCAAATTGGCTTATTCATTGGTTTCAAGGAAGGTGGGACAGATGGACCCCTTCTCTGTCCCCTTTCTTCCCACTTTCTACTGCTGTTATCTTTGTTTAATGTGATTTGGCTGAGTGTGGACTAGATATAGTGACTGCCTCTGAGAAAAAAGTAACCAATTGCCCCTGTCAAAATTAGGTTGTAAGACATGACTTCGGGTTGCGCTTACACACTCTCTGGGGCCCATTTGCTAGCTTGTGTTTTCCCTGGTGAAATCACCTGCCATGTTGCAGTTGCTCTGTAGAGAAACCAGCAAGGCCAGAGATAATTATCACTTCCAGGAAAACATGAAGCTCCATCCCTAAGTCTATGTGTCCCAACCACATGCAAGTTTGGAAGTGGACTAGATCCCAGCCGTAACTAAGTGACTCTGTCCCTGACATACACCTCGACTACAGCTTGTGAGTGACAGTGAGGTAGAGACCTCTATGAACCGTGGCCTACAGAAACTTTAGGACAATGAACAGTGATGGTTAAAACTCATAGCTTTGAGGCAGTATGTTATACAATAGTAGATAATGGATACCAAGGTATCGCAGGGCTTAACACATGTTTTAATTATGGTAGTTTACTGTTTGTATGTGTTCCTCCACACATGCAGTGATATATGTGTGGAGGTTATCAAGAGGACAGTTTTGGGGAGTGAGTTCTCTTTCCTTCTATCATGTGGATCCTGGCTGTGAGCGGAACTTAAGCTGTCAGCTCTGGTCATCAGACCCTTGCCCACTGAGCCACCTCAATGGCCCAGCGTTTCCACCTTCCCCTCTGTGCAACACTTTGGGGAAGTGAGTCTTGACTTCACATGAGAGTCATTGTTGGGGCTGTCCTTTCTCAGAGCTTGGCTTGATTGGCTCTTCTTTATACTGTGTTTGATGTTTGTTGTCTACTTAAATAAATAGCTTAGCATTTTATTAAAGGATTAGTAAAGAAAAAATTCAGAGTTTTTTTTTTTAAATCTTACTGAGTTTGGGTGGCTTTCTTCCCCCCTGCCATAATGAAAAATAAAAGTAGCAATCTGACTTTGGACTTTTGTTTTCCTAGGCAGTGCCAGAGAACTCCAGCTTTAGACTCATGCGATAATTATTGACTTGGGCCTGGCAATTTATTGAACAAATCCCATCAATTTTGTGTGGTCCTGCTGTTGCTCAGCATCTGCTCTGGCCTGAGATACTGAACCCCGGAAGCAGTAACTGTTGCCATAGCTTGGATCGCGGACATCAGATTAGTCATGATTAGCTCTGCCATTCACTGTTGTGGAATTTTCGAAGACTGTCCCCCCTCAATTTTATTTCCCTAGTCTCTACATACTTTACAGTATGCGATCTGATACTATTCACTATCAGACTTGATGAAGTAATGCCTGCCTTGTGTTTTAGATTGTACCTGCCAGATGGTTAACTCTCAATAAAAGTTAACTCCAAGACATCCTACCCATTCCTTGAATATTTATTTATTAATTGTCTGGTATTGTGCTAGATAGCAGGATCTGGAAAATGAATGCAAATATTAATCTTCTCAAGGAAAGCATCATTTTACACATGAAAGAGCATTTGTACATCACTGCAGCTTCCAAACAATAGTCCTACCCTTTTCTCATGCCAACTGGTAAGCCCATCACTGAAGAATTATTCCTGGTTTCTTGCCTGGCATCCTGGTTAGTCACAGACCAGAAATCTTTCTATTTCTAAGTCCTTCCAGGAAACAGGTGCGAACACCTACCTGTCTAGTTTTGCTTCTGGATTCCTTCTAGAAGATTATCACAATGTACCTTTCTGTCTTTTATGAAGTGATGGTGATAAGGATGCTGGATAAAGGGGAAGCATTCATATCAGTCAGTTGATCAGAGCACACAGATATTGCTACCAATGGTCTCATCTCTGGTCTCCAATTAGCCAAAAACAATAGCTCAAAGTTCTGAAACAGTTTGGATGCAATTTTAGACCAGATCTGGACTCTAGGTGAGTACCTAAAAGGGTCACTGTAAAGCAAGCAAGTGGCTCTTTTTTAGGTCATCCCACAGTTGGCATGAGTGCGCGCGCGCGCGTGCGTGCGTGCGTGCGTGCGTTCGTG
>LOEQ01000787.1:58195-80130 GCA_001685075.1 Bramus lutescens | reverse complement strand
CCCCCATCAAGTTCTGGGATTATAGGCACCACACTTGGCTCTATTATTTCTAAGTAACAAAAGTGGTGTATACTTACAGGTTCCAATATACCACACATATACTATAGGATGATTGAATCATGCTAATTGACATCTATTGCCTTGCATAGTTACAATGTTTAAACAATTTTTAAACTCCCCTAATCAATTTAAAAATTCATAATACAGTAATATATGCTCTTCTCTCAATATTGGGTATCAGTACCAGAACTGAAATTCTTCCTGTCTGTCTGAAATTTGACACTTTGTTCCCTTTGAACATCGTTTCTCTGTTTGTCCTATCCTCTCCTTCAGCCTGTGGTAGCACTGCCATTTTCTTTTCTACAGTTATGGTGGCATTTTTTTGACTCCACATTAAAATTATATCAGTGCCTGGCTTATTTGACATAGCAGAATATCCCCCATGTTCATTTTTTTCCAAGGCCAAATAATATTTCATTGTATGTGTGTACAAAACCTTTCCTTTATCCATTTATCCATTGATGGACATGAAAATCTGTTCTATCCCTTCACTATCATGACTAATCACATGTGTGTGTAGATATCTCTTCCACATACAGATTTAAATTCCCTTAGACACTTTGTCAGTAGGGGGACTGCAGGGTCATGCTATATTTTAATTGGAAAATCTTGAGAAATTTACATTCTCAAATGATAATAACTCATGCTTCTGAGGCCCCTTCGATGTCTTCAGCTCAGGGCTCACTATTTCCTCTACCTAAGAAAGAAGTCAACTCTTTACATGACGAAGCCCCAGGTCATGAGTTCTGACTGATTGTGATTTGGATCCCCCTGAGTCCTTATTTGATACTTTTAAAAAGGTGGGTCTAGTTTCTCAGACAAAATGCAGAGCAGTGGCGGCCATGCACAGTCTCATTGCTTCTACTACAGTGTGGTTCTAGTCATTAAGCAGCGCTGAGTTAACATTTGCTAGGAGCCAGTTTACCTATAGTCTAATTTCTAACCTAATCTCATCTGGGAGATAAAATGCCCTGTGGGCTTCCACAAGTTAGAGTCAAACCAGATTTCCTGGGATAATTGTCAGATACTAGCTGGCTGTCTTGGAGGATGCTTGGAACAAGCTCTTAACGCTTAATATATCTTCTAGGGAAATTTCTAGAACATTTCTCTTTACTCTATAGCCTCTTTGAGACCATGAGTTCCATGGGTATCAGTTTATGACAGTGACATTGAGTTCATCCTCCTAAGAGTTCAGACTCTGGGGACATAGGAGGAAGGGGGAATGTGGGAGTATCCTAGTGGCACAGAACAAGGTAAGCTGCCTCTAAGTATCAGTTCCCACACATCTCCTCTTGTCTCTGATTAGGATGGCTCTGCCAGGGTATCAACATATGGTTGAGTTGTATCGCAAGAGTTGGGTTGAACATAGTGTTGGGAGACTTAGATTAAGAAGTAATGGAGGCTGGGAAATATGGGGAATCTGTCAAGGATCATGGTCAAGACACAGATATCTTACAGATAAGAGAATGGGAAAATAGATTAGGGACCAATATATCAGCAGTCAATATCTCTTGGAGTGGTTGCTTGGCATGATGGGAGAATTTGGGCTCAGGGAAGCAGCTGTATGATTATAGTGTGAACATGGCTGGGAGAGGGGAAAAGGTGTGTATGAGGTTGACTGTGCTAAGTTTCAGGCATTGCTTTCAATAGCTCATTCAGAGTTAGCCGGATAAGATGGAAGACATTGCATTAGCCAAGTATGTGTTTGTGTGTGTGCGCATATGTCACTATGTGTGTGTGTGTGTGTGTGTGTGTGTGTGTGTGTTAGGTGTCTTAGTCAGTATTCTACTGCTGTGAAGAGATACCATGACCATGGCAAAAGAAAACGTTTAATTGGGACTTGCTTACAGTTTCAGAAGTTTAGTCCATTGTCATCATGGCAGGGAGCATGCCAGCAGACATGGTGTTGGAGAAGCAAACAAGAGTTCTACATCTGGATCTGCGGGCAGCGGAAAGAGAGAGCCACTGAGCTTGGCTTAGGCTTTTGAAACCTCAAAGCCCACCCTCAGTAACATACTTCCTCTAGCAAGGCCACAGCTATGCCAAGACCACACCTCCTAATCCTTTTAAATAGTGTCACTCCCTAGGCATTCAAATAGATGGGTCTGTGAGTGCCATTCTTATTCAAACCACCACAGTAGCTGTGCAAGAAGGCGGCTTAAACAAGCATTGCACCAAAAATGTCTGTGTTCTGGTTAGCATTAGATGGGAATGGCAGAAGAAAGTTTTCCACTTTGTCACTTGTGGTGGACACTTACCCTTCAGCAATCAGTAACAGGGAACAGCACAACTGACATCCAGGGTAGGAAACACCCATTGATAATAATGTGAGCCAATAGGCTAGAGTTGACAAATAGCTGCATCTGGACTGGCCACGTACACACAGCTTGCGGTAGCTTGTCTGAACGGGTGCCGCTGTCTTGTGATGCGTCTACACTGCACTTATTAAACAGTATTTCATTTCTGAACCAAGGATCACAGGAGAAAAGAATTTTCTTGTATGAGCAACCCAAGGACGTCATTTCCTCTGGTATCCTGATGAGACATGCATCTGGGGCACTGAAAGAGGGGTCTAATGGGGGGGCAGTAATAAAGGAAGTGTTTATAGAAGTCCAGGACAGAGTCAAGAAAAGCAGGACCTCATGATGAAGCACTCAGGAGCTTTCACCTGTGGCAGGCGGCTGTAGAAAGAGAGGGTTCTGGAAGCAAAAACTTGAGGAAACACATTTGATGAAAAGCCTAGTGCCAAGGTGGAGCAGAACATCGCATGGCAAGAAAGAGGTGGTGTGTGTGTGTGTGTGTGTGTGTGTGTGTGTGGTATAGGGGCCTTTTTATTATTAGAAAACCACCAATATCCCATTATAGAGCTGCACCTCCATGACCTTATCCAGCATTAATCACCTTCCCAAGGGCCCATCTGTAAACACCACAGTTGGATTGGATTAAGTTTCCACCCTCTTAATACTTTAAAATCAGGATTAACTTTCAATACATAAACCTTGGTGGGGCACACCTAAGCCATCTCCAAGCCACAACAGTGGTGTCATTAGCATGTTACCATAGCAACAGGGACGAAAGGCTGGTCAGATGAGGTCATCACTGCCAAAACTGGTCTCAAGGGAAGGACTGGGAACAAGTATCTCCCAGCTCCTCTCCTTTTCTTCTTTCCAAGGTTCCTTCCTTGGCCAAACAGTAGTCAGACAACAAGAGTGTGAGGTGGGGTCTGTTGCACACACTTGTCGAGCTGTCAATCAAGGGCAGGGTATGTGGTCCACAGAGGTGAAGCAAGTCTAGAGATCTATAGAGGCCAAGCATGTTCAGGATATAGGGTCCAGAGAGGTCAAACATGTCCATAGATGAAGTGTCATAGAGGGACATCACTCAGGACATGATCGAAACAGAGAAGCATGAAGCAAAGATCTGGAAGAACGAATAGAGAATTGAAGGCGCCTATTTTTTACCTCTTTACTTGGGGAAGAGGGAACTATGCAGATAAATCTATCCAACATTTTCCTAAATGAAACTGCACCCCTCCAAATTCAATGTTCTTTGTGATGTAATTTCACTTATGATGCAAGAAAATAAATATGCAGGCACAATGACTTGATACTAAATATGCCCAGAAATGTGGTGAACTACTTTTTAAAAATTACATTGTTATTTATATATTTGTGTGTGTGCATGTGTGTGTGTGTGTGTGTGTGTGTGTGCATGGGCCTGCAAAACGTCTATGTGGAAGGCAGAGGACCTTCTGATTTGTCACTTCTCTTTTACCATGTGGATCCTGGGGATTAAATTTAAGTTCTCATCCTGAGCAGTAGGCACCTTTATCCACCGAGCCATCTCACTGGCCCTGATGGACTGACGACTTTAGCAATCTTAGGTGACCCAGGAGAATTCTTGAAAGAGTAAATTTGGATGAACAATAATAAATTATCTTGTTCCTCAACATTATAAAAACCTATCCGAATCTCAACATATCCCCCCTCTTTAGTAGTGTATGTTCAAAAGATTAAACACACATCCAGAGGGCATTTGATATTCGCCTTGGAGAAATATGTCTAATGGTTTCTGACTTGCAACAGGAAGAGAAGTCTCACCTGTGCTGAGCTGGCATTGCCAGGCCAGCCTGTCTGTCCATCATACTAGATGCTGTGTAGTGTCTGTGCATTTATGGATTTTTATGGTGACAGGCAGCATGTCAGTTCTGGTGAGATGGTGTTTAAGGGTGATCACAGTGTTATGAAAATGGGCAATCAGGAAAACATCATTTGAAACACTAACTCGATTTAACTTAATTACTAGAACATATTTTTGAAAAGGAAGCATAGTCTATCCATGGAGGAGTAGTCCAAGCCTCCACCAATACCCAAAGTCACAACTGCTCAAGCCCCCTGAAGCATACACACTCTTGTATGCTTTAAATCCTGTCTAGAACCCTTACAGTATCCAACATGATGGAAATGACGCATAATTAGTTGTTATTTATGCTGTATGTTTTTATAGAATAATGAAGAACGTAGTGTGTAATGTTCATGACTGACAATTTCTTCTGATATTTTCAGCCCATAGTTAGTTAAATCTATGGAGTTGGAAGCCAAGGACTTGGAGGTGAACTAAGTCTAAGTAACATTACAACTCTAAAAAACATATTCCCAAGACCATGTAGTTCATACAGTTCAGTATAACAGAGCAATAGATTTGTTAAGCACTTAGTCTTGGCTAGAAACCTTCACGGAGCTGAGGAGGTCCGCTGTGTTGATTATTTTTCTTACTGTTGTGGCAAAGAACTAACAGAAGAAAATTCCGGGAGGAAAGGGTTATCTCGGCTCCCAGTTTGCCGGGTGGATTCCACGCTCTCTCCTTCCGTGATAAAACATTGATTAAGGCAACTTGGTGCTGGCTGAGTTTATTTAGGCTTAAGGTCCCAGAGGAACCAATCTCTCATGCTAGAAAGGCATGGTGGCCCCAACAGGAGGATGGGAGCTCCCATCCTTGGCTGCAGGCACAAAGCAGGAAGTTGGACAAGAATTTGAGCTCTCCAAGTCCCCAGGGATAGTCTTCTTCCAGCATGGATGCACCCAACAGTATCATCAACTCTGAAGCAAATCTTCAGAGACCAGAGCCTGGTACAGAGACAATCCTCATTTGAGTCACCACACAGAAATCTATCTACCATGGCAGCAAAGCTATGGCATCAGGAGCAGAGCTTAGCTGGTCACTTCTATTGCATTGGCATTCAGAAGTATGGGGCAAATAGGAAGTGGGGTAAAGCTATCAAGTTTCGAGACCTGCCTCCGGTGACTCAGGGAGGGTCCACGTCTCAAGTGTCTCACAACCTCCAAAATAACACTACTAGTCGGGGACCAGGTGTTCAAACACACGAGCCTATGGGATCGTTTCAGATTCAAACAGTAATAGCTGTGTTTCAGAGGGTTCCTTTTGTCTGATAGAGCAAAGCCTTGGGTTTCAAAAACATCTCTGTGAGTAATTCTGTATGTGCTGTAGGAGAGCAAGCTGTGCAAAAACAAAAACAAACAACAACAAAAAAACCAGACCTCCCTCCCCCGGCCCCATTCTGGCTATTCTACTCGCACATCTAAGATGGTGTTTCATTTTCTGTTTGCCCAAATAACAGAGCTCTGGAGGAGCCTTTGTGAGGATGTGATCTGTGTTAATGAATGGCCATTAATAATTACACAGTTATCATCTTTGATGGTAACAGCTGTAGTCATGGTAACATAAAAAAGTTATCATGAGCATCTGTGACTGTGCAATAATAGTGGTTCTTGTGCCAGGGCGTTGTTGCCCAGGACTGGGTGTGTTAGCCAAGCCTGCTGAGAGGGCAAAGGAGCTGGCTGGTTACATACAGGACTAGGAGATGGGATACTTCGCTTGTCCTGGCAAAAATCAGACCTCCGTATGCATAGTCTCAAACAATTCCCAAACAAATGGGACAAGAATTTGAAGTTGGCAGTAATAAAAGCACGCAATGGGGCTGGCAGGATTGCTCAGTGGTTAACGGCATGTACTTAGTCTTTCAGAGGACCTGAGCTCAGTGCCCAGCATCCATGTGGGGCATCCCTCAACCATCTATAACTCCAGTTTCCCGGGATCAGATGCCCCCTTTTTTGGTTTTAGTCTGAACCAGCACTTGTGTGCTTATACCTTCACATACGCACATACAACTTAAAAATAAATTATTACAGAAAAAACACACAAGTATCTTCCATACACCCCAAGCTCCTGTCACAGGGTTTGAGGTTTTCTTTGCTGAAATATTTCTCATTTCTAAGGCTTTAGGATTTTCAAATGATGAGACACCTTGGGGGAAGGAAAAGTCTGACCTTGAACTTCATGTCTGTGTCATTGGCAGCTCTACACATGCCTTGAAGATAATTTTAGACATTTTTAATAAGTGTGTGCATAAAGCCACTTGTTTTTGGTTATTGGAGATAGGGTTTCTCTGTAACTTTGGAGCCTGTCCTGGAATTTGTTCTGTAAACCAGGCTGGCTTCAAACTCACAGAGATCTATGTGCCTCTGCCTCCCAAAGTGCTAGGATTCAAGGCCTGAGCCACCACTGCCTGGCACTTGAAGCCACTTTTATGGTGTAGAATTTGATGTCAGGGTTAAAAAAAGATTTGGACTGTGGAACATTACAGATTTTGTATTTGCAGGAGCATTGATCTAGGTTCCCTAGCAGTCACTGGGCGCACAGTCTGCTAATCACATTTTTTGTTTGTTTATTGGATGCTTGTATTAAAAACAGCAGAAGCCGAGGGAAGGAGTTTCTGTACAAGACCCACTGGAGGATCTTACGCTGTGTCAATAAAATGTCTCTGTCACAGCATTTGTTCTCAAGTCCTCTCCATCCCAGAGTGGGACATGAGCTGCAGTGAAGAAGACCTCAACGAGCCCATTCTAGTGAGAATGTAGCTCACCTGTGATACCAAGTGACGGGCTCTTCTTAGTTCAGACAGCAGTGTAGACCTCAATGAGCCCACATTAGTGAGAATGTAGCTCACCTGTGATACCAAGCGAAGGGCTCTTAGTTTAGGCAGCGGTGTTTTGTGATCTTGGACAAAACATAGGACATGTGAAATGTTTTGTCTCATGAAGTTGCCAGTTCATTAAGAACTAATAGATGCGGCCTTTATCTGCCCCCTCCCAGCTGCTCATAACCACAGCTGTGA
The DNA here is from genome assembly GCA_001685075.1 of Bramus lutescens. Taxonomy (NCBI): domain Eukaryota; kingdom Metazoa; phylum Chordata; class Mammalia; order Rodentia; family Cricetidae; genus Bramus; species Bramus lutescens. The sequence goes on along the minus strand of LOEQ01000787.1, from coordinate 72,875 downwards.
AGATAGCTTTCTCTTAAGATGTTGAGTACTGAACGTAGGGCCTTGGATCTGCGAAGCACACTCTACGGCTGAGCCGTACTCCCAGACCAAGCGTAATAATTTTACAACGAATCCAGGCTACATTGATATCACTCTTCATTGAATCGTCACTGGGCGGGAAGCTTGTACAAATTGCTGACACTCACAACACAAAGGCTTGTGATTTGGGGGCCTCCCACAGCCCAAATGGCTACGGGAGAGCTATCACCAAACTTAGGTCGATGTCTCTTTTGGACCCAGTGAAGATGACTCCCACTCTTATCTGCTTTCTGGGGGCTGTTATGAGGATTAATTAATGCTTCTGAAGAGCTATAATCAGCGTGGATGAAAGGAGGGTAGAGGAATAATGATACGTCAGAACAACACGGCACCTTTCATCTGCTGATCTCCAAGCACTTCACAAGTCTGAATTAATTACATCAAGGTAATTGCAAGGTATAATGACAATCGCAGCAATGGTGGTAATTACCTTGCGAGTTAGCCTTAAGAATCTGATTTGAAATCAATTTCTGAACCTGCCTCCAAGTGGTACTATTGCTCACCCTCTTACTCTTGATGGCTTTACAACATGGGGGCCTCAGGACCACACTGCCCTGTTCTCTTGAAGCATCCTCCCCAGCAGTGCGCATGGCTTTTGGCTTCACCAGGGAAGGAACACAGGCTTTATATAAAAGAAAATGTAGTTTTCTGGGTTGGTGCTTGTATTAGTGGTGAGTTTTGGAACTATAAGGAATGTGTTTGAGTGGGGGGAGATTCATGCACCCAGTGACTCTGTTTAGGCAAAGGATCTCTTATACGTTACTTTTACTAATGTAGTTTATGCTAACGTCAAACTTAGAATGTGATGGGGACTAAGTGCTTGCTCTGTAGTAATTCACTTGAGTTTCAAAATGTTCTGTGTGGTAGGCACTGTTATCATTATTATCTCTATTTCATAGACGGGGAAACTGAGGCATAGAACAATTATACAACTTACACAGATCACAGAGTTTATCGCAGTCAGGTCATAGAGCTGGTGAGTGGCAGAGCTTGGAGTTCATGTCTCAAGTAGTTTGATACTGGGAATTTCATGTGGAAGCCCCGCCCCTTACTACCCCTATTAAGAGGAATCAGAATGAGCACTTTGCTGTTGTTATTTTCTTTTTGAGACAAGGTCTGGCTGTGTCATCTAGGATGAGTATGTCACCTAAAACTGACCCATCAAACTTGCGACCCTGCCTCCAAGTGATAGGAAGAACTTCAGGTGTGCACCAACATGCCTGGCAAGAATAAGCAGAAGAAAATGTGTTTTTTTTTGTGTGTGTGTGTGTGTGTGTGTTTATGCACGCGCTCATGCATGTAGAGGCCAGATGTTTACATCCGGTACCTTTCTCAATCACTCTCTTCTGTTTCTTCTTCCCCGGCAGTGACCATGGCTTCTCCCATCACTGTGGAAGGTGGGTTGGCTTTGTGCAATGGGGTATTGAGTTTATGGTCATGGTGCTTGTGTTACTGGTGAGTTTGGGAACTGTAAAGAATCCTCAGGGTCACTCACAGAACCTGTAGCTCACCAGCTCTGCTAGACTGACTGATTAGCAAGCCCCAAGAACTTCTATCTCTGCCTATCCAAGAGCTGGAATTACATGTGCTCTTAGCTATGCCTGACTTTCATGTGTACGCTGGGTGCTGAACTTGGGTTTTCATGTTTGTGTGGCAAGCGTTTTTCTGACTGAGCCATCTTACCAGCACCGGTTCTTCCATTCTTACAGAACGCTTTTGCATTTTCCCTTAGATTGGGCAAAGCATGGATGGCACTGGAGTTGGGCCACCTGGGTTGGAGCCTTAATTTGCTGCTTAGTGGATTTAGAACCTATGCCAGTTTTTTTTTTCTGGTTCTTAGCTGCTCCATCTGTAAGATGAACACAAAAGACTCCTTTCTTTACACAGTTGGGTGATGCCTTAATCCATATAAGATACTCATGACCATATATGGTATACAATTCCCATTCCACAAATGATAGTTATTAAGGTTTGGATATGGTCTGTCTTTCAAAGGTCTGTGCGTTGGAAGCTTGGTCCTCAGTGTCATGACACTGGGAAACAGTAGTATGTTTGAGAAATAGAACCTGATGGAGATGACCCCCCTCAGGCAGGGATCCATGCTGCTCCTGTGGACTGAGTTGAGTTTCAAGAACTGAATGGATTTTACATCCTAGGAGGTTATAAAGGAGCAAGCTTGGTTCTTCCCCTTTACCTCTCTGTAGCCCTTGTTGCTTTGCTAGCCCGATGGCCTTTCTCACAGTATTTCCTCCCCACGATGCTGCCTGCCAAGAGCTCTTTACCCAAGAGGACATCAGTACTATGCTTCTGTCTGTTCAGAACTGAGACCTGTACAAATGTCTTCATAATGTACTTACTCATCTGAGAGGCTGACAAAGGATTTTTGTGACTTTAATGATGGCTAACTTCAAGGCCAGCCTGGGCTGGATATCAAAACATTGTATCAAACATAGCTTATAAATGTAATTTAACATATTTATGTTAAACAAAGCAATACAAATTTAAAAATAAGGTCTTTCTGCCTCAGATATTTTTGTTATAACAACACAAAACAGATGAATGCATTTACTTTTAATAGGTAGCAGGAACTTTTAAAAAGTGAATGTCTGAGAGGGTCTATAATGTCATGGCTAGTATTAGGATATAAGCATAAGACATGTCTTAGAAGTTGTTCAGACTTGTGGAGTCTTGTGAATAAAAAAAAAAATTATCGCAAGATCTCAAGAGACCATTCTGATGAAAAAGAGAATCTAGAAATTTCTCTGCTCTTAGTAGGTTTAGCTGCCCTCATAGGGGAGACCTCACATTTAATGTCTCTCTCACCATTGATGCAAGGCGAGTTTGGAACTACGTGAACTACGTACTTACTGCCACCTCCCTTGCTGCTCCTTCCCCACAGAAACCGTTTGGGAGTTATTCTGTTCCTACGCTTGCAGATATTGCAGTTATAATTGTGGTTTTCCTGATGCTTTTGAGAAATCTCCCACACAAGTCACGTCCATGGCATCTTGCTACTATGCCTAGCCCAGCTTTTGTGGAAAAGCAGAAAGAGAAAGTCATCACTTTGGCTGACAGGCCAAATAACACAAGCAGACCCCTTATTTCTCAAATAAGGCTTGATGTTCATGGTATAGTCACATGCATGCTTCTGTGTCCTGGGGGCACTAGTAGATCAGTTTCACACTGATCAGACTTTCCTTAAGACCCAATTTCTTTAGGGAAGAGGCTGTCTTTAAGGTCTCTCGCAATTCAGTAAACCAAGTTGTCTGCCTGCTTTGTTCCAGAAATACCCTAGTGGAGCATCCCTTATGGGGTGCTGGGTTAGAAGTTAAAGGTCTTAAATAGAAGAAATAATGCCCATTGAAATCCCTGGTTATATAATCTGGAACAGAGGTTTATTCTTTCCTGTAATGCAATTTATTTTTCAGGTACAGGTTTAATGTTGACACTGTTCCAAGGTTCTGTTAGCAGTAGGCTCTCTGAGCAGTAGTTTTCCATCAGAACCACCAGCTCACAAATAATAACACAGAGACTTATTACTAATCATGAAAGTCTTAGCTTAGATTGCTCCTCACTACTTTTTATAACTTAAATTAAACTAATTTTTAAAATCTACATTCTTGCACATGTTTGTTACCTCATCTCTTTACTGCCCATCCTGCTTTCTTTATGTCTGGCTAGCTACTCTGCTTTTCTTCTTCCCAGAATTCTCTTTATGCCTACAAGTCCCATCTATACCCCCTACCTAACTACTACTACTGAGTGTTTAGCTTCTTATTACACCAACCATAGCAATACTTCACACAGTGCACAAATATCCCAAAACATTTCCCCATTTTTGTCTAAATAAAAGGAAAAGTTGACTCTAATACAATAAAATTATATACAATAAGAACAATTATCAAGTAAGAATTACATTCACAATATCTAGTCCACTTGTATTTGGCAAATTTGGAGAAATCACTATATTATCTATCTTATTTTGATGAGTCCAAAGTTTTATCCTAAAACATTTTCTATCATAACTTGTATTACCATTCTAGAAATATCTTTTTAGACCTTAAAACATTTTTTTTAGCTAAACAACTTAAGTTTTTTTTTTTCTCTCAACTATATACAATTTACACCTCTTTTTGTGAGTTTCTTTTTCAAATTTGGTAACACGGAAAACTGTAACTATAACTATCTAGTCTTCAACCCCATCTGAGACTCAAGAGAGATGTAATATTATCTGGGTAAACAGGAATTTCATAGAAAACAATTTCCCAAATTATAGAAATGACAGAATCAACCAGCTCCCTGGACAGTTACCCAAGTTTCTTCTGCAATGTTGGGACATTAGTGTTTGACATACAGGATTAGACTATCTGACAAGACTTTTTTTTTTTTATGAAGCAAGGAATTTTGAATGATTGACCTACCTTGTCTTGGCAAACTTTGGCAGTTGCCTTCTTTGGTGTCCTTCATGTCCAATGTGGACAACATTCTGTTAGCATTTAAGGCAAGGGCAGTTTCTTGCTCAGTGTATAACTTTGCCACAATAAAACAAACTCCATACAGATATTCCTTGATGTCATCATCCTTTTTTGAAGTAAACTGGTGCTGCCAGAAGCAGACATGTCTCACTGTCATGAAAAGTCTTGTGCTATTAAAGCATCTTTAATGCCATAGTCTGTGGATCTCTGAGTATTTGAAGACTACATATTTATCTAAACTATATCTGTTTGACTTTGAAACTATAACAAACAGCCTTAAATTTGATTTTAGATGACTTACTACTAAACTGTATTTTTAATTATCTTATATAGTTTTTAATAATAACTTTCAAGGACTAGAAATTTACATTGCATTGTTAAATGAACTATATAGCACTATACCTTAAACAAGAGTAGAAACATATAAACAGTATAACAAAAATAACCTTAAATTTGTATCACTATATAAAGATTCATACCAATGTAAACCATTTGAGAGTAATAGTTGTTTTTTTAGTTTAAAGTAGATTAAATATTCTACCCTTTTATCCTATCATTTCTATGTCTCCCCTTTTCTTTTCAGAAAGAGAGCCTTGAAACCAACCTCCTTTGTCTAGATTTTTCTTATCATGAACAGTATTGACTTGCAACTACCTCCCTTTAAACAATGACAAACATCCACCAAACAACCAGAGCCACCCACCCCACTTCTTGGGAATGTGGGCATCATGTTCTCTAGACTGCTTCCTGTTGTCTGGGGGTAATGGCATCTTTAGGGGACCTTGAGAAAATTGAGATAATGATCAAGTCCTGGGAATGCTAGCTGTATTGCTTTTTGTTTAGCCTCTGTGTGATGGGAAGTGTAGAGTTTATCTTAAGTCTTGGCTGCAGTGCTCTATGAGGCTGGATCATCTCAGCTAGCAGCTTTGAAGTTGTTCTGGATGCAGAATGTTGAGAATACTGAAACAGAAGCATTCTGAGAGGCTGGGTCACCTGGGATACTTGTCTTCATCAGTGTCTGGTGACTTTTTTTTCTGAAAACACAAACTTTTAAAGGTAACTTATATATCTACATTAACACAAGTATGGAATATGTAGTATGTACACGTCAGCTAAGGATGATATTCTGTTTTATATTTGAGCAGGTAAAAAGCATCTGCCAACTTTGTAAATCTGTTTAGACTGTATAACCAAACCTTTATCCATGCCATGTGAAAGGATGGCATGTGGTAATAAGTCATGAGGATGTAGCCAGCAAGATTTATCATGCCTCATCCATTCTCAGAGCTGTACCCATGTCAAAGGATCAGCTTATACATATGTCCTGTAGTCTTTCTTGGTTTATTTTTTCATGACTGTAACCAAGATTTTCAAGAGGTCTTCTCCAATCAAATCTGATATTTCTTAATTTAGAAGAAACCCACAGCTTTTAGTTTTCTGTGTAAAAAAAAGCACAACCTCTTCCCCAATGCAACACATTTCTTGATTTATATTCTGAAGCCAAGATATCTCTAGAGTATATAGACTAGTTTAATTTAGCAGTTCCTTTTGCAATCCCATGTCTCTCGGCAGCTACCATTCTCTGTTAATTAGAATTTAAAAATTCAAAATTAATAAAGTATGACAAAAGGTCCATAATTCCTGTATTGTAATATCCTCATTTTTATGTGGCTATTTTTATATTACTTCACTTTCTCTTTAAAGGCTTTATTATTTTTAAACTAGTTTTTATGACTGTCTATACACATTTTCTTTTATTTTTTTCTTCAGTACCTAAGCACCTTTTAAAGCATACTGTACTTTTTTTAGAGTTTTTTTGTTTTGTTTTGTTTTTCTTCTCTGTGTCTGGACCTGGCTTTTTGTGCTTCTGCAGCTGCATGCTGTAGCATTCTCTTAAACTGCTAGGCTACTGTCACAGAGTGGTGCTGATAGCTGGCTTCACTCCATGGTTCCATGAGAGCCTAGCTTTATGCCAGTGGATACACAGGCCTGGAGTTGCATTTACAGCCCTAACTCTGGGAATTTGTTGTGTCTGCCTGCAACAGGAGTTTGTACCCAGTGTTGGTTGCTGAAATGCTCAGCTGCTATACACTGATGCCTACTTGAGAGACCACTTTCTCTGACCCTATGTGAATAATTAAGTCCCATGTTGGGTGCCATATGTAACAGCACTTTCTTGTAGGGACCACCAGCTAACAAATAATGACACAGAGACTTATTATTAATAGGTTAGGCTTGTCTCTAACTAGTTCTTAACTTAAATTAATCTATACTTTTGAAATCTGCATTCTGGCATGTAGTTCATTACCTCATCTCTGTACTGCCCATCCTGTTTCCTCTATGTCTGGCTGGTGACTCTGCCTTTCTTCTTCCCAGATTTCTCTCTTTTCCTGGAAATCCTGCCTATACCTCCTGTCTGGCTACTGGCTGTTTAACTTTTTATTGAACAAATCACAGCGATACCTCTTCATAGTGTACAAATATCTCACAGCGGTTCTCTGTGGAGGACTAGTGTTTAAGTGAACCAGTTCTCATGGCATTTGTTTGTTTATACTTGAATTAGGTAAGTATTATAGATGATTTCTCAGAGATATCACATAAAGAACTTAAGAGACCTTTCATTCTTACAACTGTATGTCTTTGGGAACTTTGGAGATACTAGTTACTATCATTTAAAAGAAAGTCTTGGGATTAAATACAAATGAAAAGGGTTAAAGGTTAAATGTAAGGACCACTGGTATAGTGCGCACAAGCTTCAGGCAGCATTTGATGATGCTGAACCCTTGAAAGTTCATCTCAGAATGTGTGCCTAGGTGTCCACCTGTCTTCTCAATCAGTCTGCTAGGTACCCAGGTCTGGAACTTGAGCTAAGATTCTCTGCCTTCTCTTTTCACCCATAGCCATGCATCCAAGGTAAATCCACACAACTACTTGACTTCCAAGTGAGAGGCTGTGGATGGGATCAGGTCTACCGAACCCTCAGCTTTCTGTCACCCAACTTTTCAGAGTAGCCCCTTACCACTTATTCCTCTCAGCTTTAATGGAGGGATGATGCTGAGCAGCTAGACTTTCTCAGCTTAGCCTGGATTCAGATCTACCGGTGAGCTTATCACTCCAGCTGTAACCATCACAAACCACGTGAGGCTCCATCCTAAATTAGGGACTGCTGATGGGCAAAGCCTGCAAGGTGGCCAGGCTGGCAGACTCTGTACCTGGGACCTTTTCATGCTTTTCAGAGCCAATCGGGCTGCCACAGTGCTCGTTAGCACTGAACCGCTTGTAGATGAACTGTCTGCTGTGCTATCCACAGCATTTGCAGTTTGTACCTGCCTTGGTCATTCCTCTTGGGAATGTCTCAGAAATTCAAAGCCCATTTCACGCCCTCAGGTTGGGCCTTTTCTCTGTCATCCCATCTGATCAGGAACTCTTTTGGTACTATACGTGAAGGTAATACATAGGAAGCCTTTCAGAATCTACTGAAGTTTCTTATTAGGGTCATTTGCAGGCTTATGTCCTTGGCTACCGGAACTGCTGGTATCAGCTCAGCTTTAAGAACAGAATAGGTTAGCTGACGTTCTGCTGGCTTCCATGGCAGCAGCCTAACCTTAGCTCAGATTGAACTTTTAACCAATTGTTAGGTATAACAACATTGATCGTTTGTTGGTTAGATTAGTTTCATTATAATTTTTTCTACTACATCTATTTGTTTGTTTGATTTTCATTGTGTTCCTGTGCCTCACAATGGAAGTCAGAGGTCAAAGTGCCTGTTTCATTCTACCATGTGGACTCTGAGGATCAAACTCAGCTTGTCAGGCTTGGCTTAGTGGCAAGTGAGTTTATCTTCTTAGCCATTTCACTGGCTCTGAATGTGGCTTATTGTTTAGTGAGCAACTATAAAATTGTTCTGTTCTCTAGCTTAGTTCTACGTCTCTTAAGGTGATTATAGTGGTTTGAGGAAAAAATGGCTCCCATAGGCTCATAGGGAGTGGCATTATTAGTAGGTGTGGTTTTGCTGGAGTAGGTGTGGCTCTGGTGGAGGAAATGTGTCACTGGGGGTGGACGTTGAGGTCTCAGAAGCTCAAGCCAGGCCCATTCTCTCTCTCTCTCTCTCTCTTCCTACTGACTGTGCAATCAGATGTAGAACTCACAGTTCTATCTCCAGCACCATGTCTACATGCATGATGCTGTGCTTCTTGTCATGGTGATTGATAAATATCTGAACCTGTAAGCCAGCCCCATAGGTTTTGTACTATAGATTATTAGCTTATGCTGTTAGATCATGGACTCAGGAATGCCACAAGAGAAAATAATAAACCTCTTGCCAGGTCTCTTCAAGCCTGGAAAGATGGTGCTGGAGAGATGACTCATCTGTTAAGAACACTGACTATTCTTCCAGAAGAGCCAGGTTGGATTCCTAGCACCCACATGGCAGCTCATAACCATCTGTAACTCTAGTCTCAGGGGATCTAACCTCTTCTGACCTCCACAGGCACTGCCTGAGTGTGGTACACAGGCGTACATACAGACAAAACACCCGTACACAAAAAAGAAGAATAAAGGTTCAAACAACAACAACAACAAACTGGGAAGAACACATGGTTCCTCCTACTCTGTCTCTTCCTCTTCCTCATTCATGTCCTCTTTATCATCCTCTATCCATCTCCTTTCACACGTCTCTCTCCTTGCCTGTAAGTCAATAGCTTCTGGCACCTGCTCATCAACAAGAAGAGAACAAGTTGCTTTTCTCTTCTTCCTGTGGAAGCTTTTGATACAATAGAATAACAACATATTTTTTTTTCTCCACAAAGACAAAAGATAATATTCAAAAGAAGAAAAAGAGGAGCTGGAGAGTTGGCTCCGTGGTTAAGAGTGTGGGTTGCTTTTCCAGAGGACCCTGGTTCAATTCCCAGCACTCACACAGCAGCTCACAACTGCCTGTAACTCCAGTTCCAGGATACCCGACACCCTCACACAGACACAACATGAAACAAAACACCAATGGACATACATTTTTTTAAAAAAGGAATTATTTAAAGACTAATTAAAAAAAGCAGAAGCAGAGCAGACAAGGGGATAGGAAGTAACCTTCTAATACAATACTTGTAAAAGCCCAGGATGAGATCATCTCATTTTCTCTCTCTGTTTCTTTTTTTAAAAAGATTTATTTTTATGTTTTATCTGTAAGAGTGTTGCATGTTTGCATGAGTGCCACATCCATCCCTGCTTCCCATGGAGGCTGGAAGAGAATACTGAATCCCCTAGAGCTGGAGTGACTGCAGGTTGTGAGCTGCCTGACCTTGATTCTAGGGGCCGAACTTAGGCCCTCTACAGGAGCAGCAAGTGCTCTGGAGCGTTGAGCCATCTACCCAGCCAAAGAGAATCTTTCATCACAGACTTCTACTGTGCTTGGTCACCCCAAGGGTCGCTTCTGATGACCCTCTCCATGTGACAAATGTGTGGCAGTATTCTAAAATGCATCTGGTAACCTTGGCTTGAAGTAACTTTCACATTTTTAGATGGATGTTGCGATAAACAGCTTGAACCAAAGAGATTTCTGATGTAGGAAACAGAGCTATGTTATCCTACTGCCATTGAATAAATTTTAAAAAAGGCAAAATGAATCCAGAAACACTCACTGATTGCTGTGTTCATCTAAGAACAGGTAAAAGCTGCATGAGAATCTTGTCTAGCCATAACTTTCAGTCAGGTTTCGCAGAAAATTAAAGGTCATGAATGCATGATTCTTCCCCCTTTTTTGAGAAATATCAAATATTTGTTTATAATTTTAACAAAAACTGAAATTTCTGGTTTAGAAGTCTCTTCAGATTAAATGGTGAGCCTCCATGGCAGCCTACCGATCATGTTATATGATGACTTTTTAATGTTATTTTCTTATGTCTCATGAGCACTTGTCCACAATGTCTCATCCTGAGCCAAAGTGTGTTCCATTGATGTCAATTTTAGTTCATTGGATAGTGTGTGTATATTACCCTGGGCAAATGCTTAGCACCGAGCTACGTCTTCAGGCCTCAACTTCTTTTCCATTCCTTTGGAAATAACAGGAGGTATTCGTGGCACAGAAAACAGTCTCTTATTTTCTAACACCTTCCATTTTGCTTTGTACCCAGACAAACTGTGTGCCAGCTGAGTCAGCAATGGGCATAGTTTGCTCTGCCAAGTGTGATTTGTGCTCCTCTGCCCTGCTCTCTCTCTCTCTCTCTCTCTCTGTCTGCTACTACCCACCTTTCCACTGCCCCACTGACTTCAGTTCCCATCTAGAAGCAAGGTGTAGCTGATGAGCACTGTCAAAGAGCAGTGGCCGGCACACTCCCGAGACCTTCGGCGCACCCTTGAGACATCTGTGAGGATAAGAACTGGGTGGAATGGATCTCTGAGTGCAAGCAGGTGTCTGGTTCTTGTTTCTCTCCACAAGGCCAGAAGAGCATGGCAGGAAGGTGAAAGGCCAGATTCTAGGTGGTGTGCATATGTGCTTTACTGTGCAGTGGGCATGCCTCCACTGATGACTGGAAGTGGAGTTTTAGGAAGGCTCTTAAAGGTGAGAGAATAAAAAGATAGGAAGTGGAGGAATGTGTAAATTCTATTTTACTGCTTATCTAAGGCTGCATCCTTAGTTCTCTTGGTATTCCGCTGCCAAACCATAGCCCTATCTTCCTTTTTCCTTTTAATTTTGATGCAGGGTTTCATGGTGTTACCTAGGTTGGCCTTGAGTTCATTTGATAGCCCAGGCTGGCCTTGAACTTGTGCCTTCTGCCTCTCCTTCCTGAATTGCTGCAATGACCAGCCTATGTCAGCAGTGAGTTTTCAAAAGAGAAAGGGTTGAGCAAGTAGCTCAATAGTTGCCTTCCTGTCACGCATAAGGCTCTGGGTTTAGCCTTCCACCCAAAGGGTCTGCAACCAGAAAAGAGGAAACACCACATATCCTATGAAAGGAAATGTAGAAAAGCAAATTTAAAAACCTTTCAGGGATGGAGGTGGGAGGGAGCCTTTCTCTATCTCTACTCTAAGTCACTTCTCTAAGTAACTGAGAAGGAAACCCCCAATTTAAAAGCACAAATGAATTTATAATATATTACAGCAAATTGATAACATATTCCACACTGGGTTCTTTCATTTTTATCTCTCTCTTGAAACTTGGAAGAGGGTAGCAACTAGCTATGGGAAGTGAGTCGTCAAAGAATAAATATACAGCCCTGACCCACAGAGCTGAGCACACTTCACCCACAGCGTAGACCCAGGTAATCAAGCCGGCATCGAAGCCACCTACAGGCAGGGTGCTGTGGATTTGTTTGGTCAAAACAGCTATAAAAATTTAAAGATAACAAAAGCATACAGAGTGGAACTGATATTTCTCTTTATGGCAAGGCTCAGCTCAATAAATAAATAATGACAGAAAAAAGAAACAAAGACGGATTGGCAGCAGATGACAGAGAGCTTGTACATGGTCCCAGAAGCCAGCGCTTTGGCAAGAGTACGCCACCTTCTTACCTTTCACACCAACTGGCTAATTCCAAGGCCCAAGGTACGGGTGTGACTGGCACCAGGGGTTCTATATCACTGCACAGTCTCTTGACAAGAGACGCTGGGAAAAACTGGAGAACTTTCAATGCAAAGGGGAAGCTCACCAGCTGGAATTGGAAGAGCTGGGTCTGAGTTCAGGTTCACTGTGGGGTAGCTAGGATGATGGCATTGGCTGCTAAAGTAAAATGACAGTGACAGAGATAAGACCTGTCATCTTGCACCCCTGAAAAGAGCAGGTAATCTTCCTCCAAGGTAGTTACAGGGATCAAACACATCTGTAAACTCATACTCAGGAGGCTGAGGCAGGAGGATTGTGAATTCTGAGCCAGTCTGGGTTACATAGTAAGTTCAAGGTTTTCTTGTGCTACAGAGTAACACACTCATGCACACACATGTACACACACATGCAAGCACACGTTTGCATGCAAGTGTGCACACATATACACACGTGCACGCATACATACACATGTGCACATATACATGCACACATATGTGCATACACACCTTTGAAAGAACTTGGAAACTGATTAAACATTGAAGAAAGGCAAAACACCTTTAAGTGTATCCTAATGATCCAGGAGAAGACCTTCATTCTCTCAGGTTTCTCAAGACCAAAAAGCCAGATGGCTGTAGGTTCTGAAGGCCCCAATACAGGTGCAGCCAGAGCTTCCCAGGAGAGAATCCTGAAGCCAGAGTTAGCACAGGAGTGATTTCATCATCTTGTTCTCCTTTGGCAGGATGTGGGTTTCCATGTGCAAAGGCTCCTGCATGATCTCCCAAAGCCTCCTGCTTCCCAACCACAAGAGAACTGGCCACAGTCGCTGCACGGCATGACAGTACATGCTGCCCGGCTACATAAAAGCAAACCCGAGTTTGCAAAGAAAAGGCAACCCTGTGCAGAGGGTGCAGTGTGGGAAACTTGCCTGTCTGGTTTCGCCTGGGCTCACTCTTTTGTGAGCAATTTTCAGTGTCAGCTGTATACCAACTAATATTACACCAACCTGCATTGTAACACAGTTCCTGGTTTGGTGTAACACACACACATACACACACACATGCACACACACACACACACACGTACACACACAGAGTTACTGAAAAATTTAAGTTGACCTAACTTCTCAGATGGCCTAAAGACTTCAAAGGGTTAGAGAAACATCAATGAGATAAAACCCATGTGTCATTCATGTTTGAAAGTGTTGCAGTCATGTTTAAATAACTGGCAGGATTTCTTTTTTCTTTCTTTCGTGTGTGTGTGTGTGTGTGTGTGTGTGTGTGTGTGTGTGCAGTAAAGCAAAGCAAGCTTCAACAGACTGGAAAAGTACAATCCACGTCTTGTTGTCATTTTTCTGTCTTTGTCTCTTTGCTGTTCTGTCCACCCTGAAGGCAGACACAGTCTGGCTTTCTTCAAGCAGGGCGTAAGGGCAGAGGCTGCCACTGCCAGACTGAAACCTGCAGCATTTCTGCCTCCTGGGGAAAAGCCATCCCCTGCCTTGTGCTGAGGACACACAGCCTTCTGCACACCTTGTCAGTGGAGCACTTTCTGGAAGTCTGCCAGACGCAGGGGCCAAGGTCAAGCAACCACCATGACTAGCCACAACAAGGAAAGCCTTGGGGAGCCAGAGAGGTGACAGCAGTTGGAGAGGCAGTTAGTGAGTTCCACAGGGCTGCCGGCTGGCTGCTGTGGCTTCCACAATGGCAGTAGCTGATCTACTGATCAACACAGTGCCAGAGGGCTGATGGGACAGCCCATGTTGGCAGAGGTTTCCCGTAGTAGTCTGTAACTAAATGGCAGAAGAAAAAAAAAAGGGGGGGGATCTAGCAACAAACCAGCAGGATCAGTAGCTCCGAAAATGAATACCAAGTTTAGGCCTCCCCTGCACCCCACCTTCCTCTTGCATCATGGCTTTCTGCTTGCATCCATCACCTCTTTCCCCCCAAGCACAGTTACGTTAAGCTACTTTTTCAGTTCAGAGGGCAGGAGCAGAATGGCTTGGGTTGAAAGCAATTAACAAACGGGTTATGAAAAATTGACCTGGCTTTCTTTCTTTCTTTTTTTTTTTTTTTAACCAGGTACTCTTAAGACCTGATGTCAAGTATCTTCCACTACCCTTTCCACTTCCACGCTTTGAGGCAGGTCTCTCAATGAACCTAAAGTTCATTAGCTCAGGTAGGCTGGGTGGCCAGCGAGCTCTCGGGTCTTCTCATTTCAGTCCCACAATGCTGGAGTTGCAGGCACATGCAGCCAGCCATATCCCCTATTAATGAGGATGCCAGGGATTTGAACCCAGGTCCTTACGCTTACAGAAACACTGTTCTTAGCCAACGAGCCATCTCCCCAGCCCTGAGTGTTTCTTTTAACAACCTTTCTTTGCCGGTGACACCCAGGAGCTTCGTTGTGTGACTGAGATACTTTACGAGGGCATATTTACCAGAGAGCTAAGTCAGAAGAATGGAACCAGTGAAAGCTTATAAAAATGTCTCTGTTACTGCTTGTTTGTGTGTATAAAGAATGTTTGAGCATCTGTGAATCCATTAATTTGTTCTCAGTTTTCATTTTCATTTAGGGTTTTTTTTTTTTTTTCCCC
>LOEQ01000787.1:40026-58085 GCA_001685075.1 Bramus lutescens | reverse complement strand
CGGTGGGCACGTCTGTGGGGCATCGTCTTGAATGATGATTGATCTGGGCGTGCCCAGCCCACTGTGGGTGGTTCCATCCTTAGGCAGGGGTGCCTGGCCTATAAAAGTAGGGAAGCTGAATGTGAGCCTGGGAGCAAGACCGTAAGCAGTTTTTGTCCACCGTCACTGCTTATTTCTTGCCTCCAGGTTCCTTCTTGCCTTGAGCCCCTGCCTTGGTATTGCTGGCTGAGGATGAACTGTGACCCATAATGCCAAATAAACCCTTTCTCTCCAAAGTTACTTTTGGTCATTGTGTTGTTACAGCAACAGAAAGCTAACTAGGACAGATATATTATCATTTCCATTCTGTTATAAAGCGCCATTGCTTTTCCCTCATATTATTAAAGTAAGTACTCTGTTCATGTTGCCTTAATGGGAGTTTAAGGATGCTGAATGAAGAAGGAATTGCTTCCTAGAGTTCAAATCAGGTAAGTGAGGAAGAAAAGCCTCAATTGGATACCTAGTTTCTACAGGTGAATGATATCTTGCCTATTGCTTCATGAATGAGTTCTCCATAGGCTAATGGATTCCTTGACAGCATTTAACATAACTTGATTTGAATGTAGCTTTCCAGGAACCTAATAAGATAAAATAGGAGAATGCCCATTGGATTATTGTGGGTGGTAATGACACCCAGGGCGGAGCTGTGTTTTGTGTCATTTATAGCAGCAGTAAATGCATATTGATTAAAATACATGCACACATGCAGCCTGCTCTTCAATGTGTGTTTGAACGACACTGCTGTCGAGCCTAGAGCACTGTTGATGCTCACGGGAAAATTAAGGGAGCTCAGTTGGTACAGTGCCCACCTTGTGTCTTAGTTGCTTTTCTGCAAATGTGACATCATGACCAATGGCAACCTGAGGTAGAGAGAGTTTACGTTGGAGCAATGATCCAGAGGGATCAGTTCGTCAGGGAGGATGGAGTCATGGCAACCGAGGTCAGACATGATGCAGGAGGAGAAGCTGAAAGACCACAAATTACGCTTCTCACACAGAGCAGAACGAGTTAACTGGAAGTGGGGTGACTCCAAAGTCCCAAAGCTTATCTCAAGGGAGGAGTAAGACACCTCCCCACAGCCTCCCCGCAAAGTACCACTTAGTTGGGGACAAGTATTCAAATGCCTGAGCCTATGGGAGACCTTTCCTATTCAAAACACCATATTTAGCATATAAAGAAACCTTGGTGCCCTGGTAAGGTGCACACACTTATAATCCCAGCATTCAAGATCATCCTTAGCTATGTAGTAAATTCAAGGCTAGCCTGGGCTACATAAGACGCTGTCACAGACAAAGTTAAGGGCAGTAATATCTGACAACACTCTATCCCAACTTTCCCTTTGTAAAAACCACTGACTAGAAATGGCCAGGCATGGGATTCCAATCAAGATGATTAGTAATAAAATCTGGTCTTCAGTGTGCTGAAGAGAAGAGGGCCCCGGAGGCATTTCTCTCAGACTGCTGTCCTGTTGATCCTTACTTCTCACTTCATCACAAGGCCCAAGAGTCATAGCTTTTTCTTTTCCTTCCTTCTATACTTTTTCCTTCCTTTTCTGAAGACAGGGTATTCTGTAGACCAGCCTGCCTCAAACTCACTGTGTAATGGAGCCTGGCCACTGGGTGGGCTGGGATTGCAGGTGTGTGCTACCACACCCAATGACAAGGTCACATTGAGACAAATTAGTTAAATGCCAGGGTCCTCGCCATAAGACTGTCCTGAAAGTTAACGTGTAGATGACACAGTGTGTAAGATAATAAGCCTAGCTTCAACCAAATGGCTAAATGGGTGTGTCATCAATTTACAACAAGTGAGCAGTCATATTTTACCAGTTGGGTTGTTACTGGAGACAGGCTCTTTGGGATGAACTTTGTTTCTGGAGCTGATGTTCTGCCTGGACACTGGTGCTGCCCCACACTGGGACTTGGAGTTCCCTGCCTTTCTCACCTCAGTTTCTCTTCATAGCCCATTTCCCAGAGGAGATATTCCTTTAGGTAGACAAGCCTGCTGTTCTACAGAAACAAATTCAGACAGAGGAACCATTTGTGCCCAACCAACAACCTGCTAAGCTCACCAGAGAAAGGAGCAGACAGTGTGAAAATTAGAGCGAGATCCAGGAGTTAGGGACCTGGCACACGCATCTATGTTTTGCTCTGAATATATGTCATTTTCCATTCTAATGTGAAGCACAGCACAATCTTCCCGAATTTACCAGGCTGTGAAAGCAAATATAAAAACAAAATAACTCCTAATACCTTTAGGTTTTTCTTTTTTGAGGAAACAAAGTATAATTTATTTTTTTCATGTGCATTATGCAAACATGATGCATAGGTTTGGTTCCTATGGGGAACCCACTGTTGTAGCTGTATGTCTCCAGAACACATCCAATATCATTTAGTTGTCCCACTTCTTAAACCGTAATAGTCTTAAAACTTTGGACTTAGCAAAAATAATGTCTTAAAATCAAGCCTCGGTCTTTGTAAGGCACGCGAACAAACTCGCAATCAGCGGAACATGATTGCTTTCTCTTGTTTTAGATAACTAGGAAACAAGAATGCTGATTGAAACATAGCTTGGAAATAGAATCCACCGTTTGTATAACCCTTTAGTCAGATTCATTTCCATGTTCCCATTTGCGTGGCAACACCATTGCAAAGCGTCTCCTTACTTTACTTAAACACGCAAGCTGGAGTGGACACGTATAGTAGTAGCCAGGGGTTCGGGAGGCAACTGTGTTCTCTTGGCCTCTATTTGTCAGATCTCAGTAGATCTCAGCAATGCTCCTGGGCTAACCCTCCCAGCAAAATGGACAAGAGCCAAATCCAGAGCAATAAAAGAAGTAAAGTGTGCTGATGAGGGAGGAAAGTCCCTCTTTCAAGGTCCAGCAGCCAGTGAGGGTCTGTTCTGTGGTTGCCTGTGCATCTCCTAAGATGAGGCAGAAGCCTTCTGTGTTACCTGCTGTTTCTGTTGTAAACACACCGGCAGAGCGGTGGGGTCACCAAGCTTTACTGGTTTGCTTTGCAGATGGTCTACTCTTCTGCTTGTCTCTCTTGTCCTCAGCTTCCTTGTTGTGCGTCTCTTGCCCTCTTTCAGTTGCTGTGTGATGGGGAGACTGCACACAGGCCTCCATGCACAGGAATTACTCTTATACAGAGTCTCAGCCCTGTCTGTATTCTGATCATGCAGGAAACATGGCCCCAAGTCTTCAAAATCACCTTTACTTTCTTATGCATCCTTAGGAAACTAAGAAGAAACGTAACCTGCCTCCCTTTCCTACCCAGGGATTGTTCTTCAAACATCAAACACTATCTGTGTGCCTGACGCCAGTGAAGCCTTAAGGAGCAACTTTTATGTGCTCTCTACCTAACCAGGTCTTTAAGATCCTTGTCTTTGCAGCATAGTCTTTTAGGGACACCCATCGTGTTTCCAGGTCACATATACTTTCTTTTGTAGTTCTGAGGTAGGGTTTCACCATGTGGTCCTAGCTGGCCTTGAACGTTCCATCCTCCTGTCTCACCCAGTACCACCCCCATCACTCCTCAGTGAGTGCTGAGGTTACAGGCATTTGCAGCCTGTGCCCAGATTGACAGCTGTGTCTTCCTAAAGATCCGTCCCTAATCTTTGCGCATGTGCACCATGCTTTGGAAAAGTGCAGATATTGTTTCCTTCTGCCACCTTTGAGAGCAGTGGCCCACTTGCCCAGTTACCTGTCTGAATCTGTCCAGGTGTCTGTAATTACTCCCTTGTCAGTTTCTCATGCTGTTTTAGGAGACTCCTCGAGGCAGAGGGTAGTAGTGGTAACTGTGGGGTCACTCCACAAGATGTGTGATTCCAAGGCTCTGAAGATCCCCTTGTATCAGCAGGTGGCAATGGGATTTGGAAGCCCAAGACTGCAAATTACTGTGCCTTTATGCTGGAAATGTCAGCTCAGAAATTAATTTGGCTGGTATTAAAGAGGGCACTAATTGCAGGCTCGGTAGGCACAATACATTTTATTAGCACAAACTATATTATTGTGTAATTATTGTTTGCTTGTAATACAATCATCCTATCAATTTGCCAGAATTTGGTTTCCCCTGCAATTATTTTTTTTCTATTGCTAATCAATAACAGGGTAAGAGTTGGGGAGTAAAGCCAGCAATGATGAAGACAAAAGCGCCATCCCTTTATCAATGGCAAAGCGTGTGATCAGGAGAGGAGAAACAGAAGTAGCGACTTTGAAAGCTAAATTTTAGGCATATAACTTCAGGATTTTGAAGGATGGTGGCTTACAAGTCTTGGCTGAAGTAGTTGGGATTGCATTGTTCTGGAAGTAGTCCTTATGATATGGCATGAAGTGGCCAGGCAAACTTCAGGGCTTTGTCCTCCAAGCAAGCATTCTACAGTGTTGGCTAGAGTGATGAACTTCAGCAGGGCTGCATGCGGCAGCCAATGGGAAAGGCAGAGGGAAGGGGGCTCTGACAGGAATGAGGAAAGCCACACACAAATGTGCTGCGTGGGCTTGTTTTCGACACAAGGTGGTTCTGGAGGAGAGAAACCACTACTGATCAAACTCTGGTTCGATATTTGCTGGGGGCTTGGGAGTGATCCTCCTGTGAATGCAAACGCAATGATGCCAGCGGAATTCTGGGACTCAGTCTGGAAAAAGGAATGCCAGAAAAGATAGAGATTCAGAATGCAGGATAAGTGTCTCAGCATGGTCCAATGCCATCAGAGGCTGAAATATTCTAAAACTCCTACAGGGTGTTGGATTATTATTATTATTATCTTGAAAGAAAACACAGCGTTTTTCATTAAGGGGCTCAAGCTTTTCAGACTTTGAAGGACAAGCAGTGGTGGCTTCTCCTTCAAATGGTTGATCTCTATGGGGGAGTGTTAAAATGGCAAGGGAAGGCCAAGTCAGTTTCTAAATGGTATTTCCAGAATTAGATGCTAATTATTAAATTACTAGGAAATAACTTTCTAGTCATGAAGTTCTCAGAACAAGTTTTTATATGTGATAAAAGGACAAAATATTAAAGATTGTTTCCATCATTTTCTGCTGCAAAACCCTGTCTACTTGCCCACCCATTTATTGGTTGGATGCCAAAATAGTTCTCACTTTTATTTTCAACCTTTCAGAACTAAGCTTCATGAGATGAGAAGTCACCATGACCATGGCAGCTATGGTTGGGCCTTGAGCAGAAGATAATTTAAAAGGGATAGCTTACTGGGCAGTGGTGGTGCACACCTTTAATCCCAGCACTTGGGAGGCAGAGGCAGGCGGATCTCTGTGAATTTGAGGCTAGCATGGTCTACAAGAGCTAGTAGGTCCTGTCCGAGGTTTCGATGTCTCTTTGGCTGTCTCAAAAAAAAAAACCCAAACAAACAAACAAACAAACAAACAAACAAAACAGAGGCCCAGAGCAGCCGTCAGCTCCTGCTCTCCTGTGCAGAAAGGGCCACCAGCCAGCTCTCAGAAGTGGCTCCCACACACTTCTCTGTTCTTTGACATCCAGCAACCAGGGAAGAACTCAACCCAACAGCAAAGCTTAGAGATGGGGACCCAGGCTTGGCAGAGCTGCCGCTCTGATTCAGGGCTGTTACAGATGAATGTGGAAACATTGTTTTTGCTAAATGTAATTAAAGCAAAACAAAACCCGAAAAAACCGAACGAACAAAAAAACCCAAGGATTCACTTGAAAAATGGGCATCTATTTATTTATGCCTACATCAAAGGAATGTCTTTTTTTTCATCTGATCTATCAGATTTTTAAGGACACATTCATGAAACTCACACATCTATGTAAGTAAAGCAGAGGTAAAGTCTCATTTAGCATCTTGAGAATCTGCCTCCGCCTTCATTTTGAACAGTAGGGTACATATTGCCTAAATCGCCTCAATGATTCATCAGTCTTACCAAACCTGAAAATCAAATTGTTGCAGCCTTGCTGAGCTCAGAGCTAGGAACTGCAGTTTTATAGATGCGGTTTTATTCTGAGGGGACAGAAATCTACTCCTGAGAAATGCAAGATCACGGCGAGAAAGGTCCTCTTTGTGAAGCCCAATTTTGTACGTCAAATGGGAAAACCACGTATGGTGCCGTGGAGCACAAACGTTTGTTACCCGGGCTCACCCCAAACCTGGGAAGTATCTAAGTTACTGTGACAATAAAAACCCACAAGACAGAAACTACAATCGCTCATCGAGTAAAGAGGAATGATCACATATGTACATAAAAACTCAGCTATTTCTTCATCTACACTCAGCTTCAGGAACTGGTATCTAACCTATGGATCTCACGTTGAAAGGATGAAATAAATTAGGGTTTTAAGCATTTTATGTTTTCTTAAATAAAAATTAAGTATTTTTATTTTTGTGATTATGTATCTGTATGTGGGGCATGAATGTGCAGTGACTTCAGAGCCTAGAAGGGGACATTGGATGCCTTGGAACTGGAGTTACAAGAGGTTGTGGGCTGCCTTTTGTGGGTTCTGGGGCCGGAATTCAGGTCATCTGCAAGAACAAGTTCTCAGAACTGTTGAGTCATCTCTCCAGCCCACCTTTTCAAGTTCTTAAGTTGGAATTGTAGCTTCTTTTTGTAGAATTTAAACTCTCATACAATTTTTAATGGAGAAGGGGGAAAAGGCATTTTATAGTGCCTGCTAATTTACCACTGTAGTGACTACTTTGTAATAAACTTACCAATAGGTCTTCTTTATTCCAATTTTCCTATTCTTGATATTCTAGTTTTTTCTTCAATGTACAGCTGAAAGCAAATGCCTTTGCATGTTTCTTTTTATCTGACTGCTTTGGCAGGTCGATAAAGACAGTAAGTAGCGTAGGATTTGAGAAACTTCTTAGGAATAAATATGTTGAGAAATTTTCAATAAGATATAAGTAACACACTCAATCAATGGTTTTTAGTGAAGACAAGTAAAGGTGTAAATATCTTGAAGTACAAATGTGCACATACACACACACGCACACACACACATGAGTGTGCTCAACAGGCAGTCACTTTGATGAACCGATATTTGCCATTGTTATATATTTTCTGTTCTCCCCACCCAAGAATACATTTTGGAAGCTTACTTCATCAGGCCTCTCCTTGTTTAATCCTCTTTCATTCCAAAGTTACCTAACTCCATTGTGTGTGTGTGCATGGTGACAATTAGCAGGCATCCAACATCTGCCTTCTAGGAGTGAAAGGAGTGGGTGGAAGGAGGGGCCGTGATTTCCTCACGAACTGTCTCCTACAGCCTCAGAGCACCTTGGCCCTTTGTTACCGTGGTTATCTCTGTCCATCTTGTATTGAGTTATTTACGACTTGTTTCTTCACCTGGTGGCATTCTGTTGAAATGAACTGCAATAGCTCTGGCTGTTCCCGCCATGGCTTGGATCTTAAACATACCCTAAAGTCCGCATAAAGGTTTGGTCACCAGCCTATAGTGCCTTTGAGAGGTAATCAAAGCTTTAAAGAGATACGGCCTAGAGGAAGGAGGTGAGGTCATTAGGGGTGAGCCTTGAGAGGGGATGTAGGCACTTGGACCTCTTTATCTCCTCCTGCTGGTTGTCTGCCCACCATGGGATGATCAGTGTTGTTCCTCCAAACATGCGTTGTCCTGGTGTGTTGACTCACTGTAGGTTCCCCCCAGAGGAGGCCACCAAACAACAATGGATTAAAAACCCTGAAAAAGTAAGTCAAAACTAGTTACCATCCCTTTAACTGTACCATCGCTAGTCAGGTATTCTGTGCAGCGTTGGCAAGCTGACTGCCACAGCTTCTGCTAATTGCCTTCTCCACAGCTGCTCCTACATTTGTGGGCCCTACAAGAGCTAGTCTTCTCTAGAACAACATTCAGCATCTAAGTCACTGCCCCAAAGTGACAGCGACTCAGCCCAATCATTAAATCTTAGTAATGAATGCTTGAGCTCCTGACAATAGAATCTGAGAGTTCGGAGGCAACACCCCTGGGGGGAAGACCTCTGATTTAATTCTTAATAAATTGGCTTCAGGATTAGACCACAGTTCTTCCCATGCGCACCATCCATCAAGAACTCCATCCCTGTAGGCATCCAGTCTCACCCGGATTTCTCAAACCTCTTTTAGATCAGGTGTGAGTAGGTGAGAACATTCAAAAGAGGAGGCCCCAGGGGCTTCTAGCAAGCCTCTCTTCCGAGGATGCCACCTCAGTGTTCTGTAGTCTCAGTCAAGCCTGTCTGCCCGTGTGGAAAGGTGCGATAGCTTCAGTTCCCTGGTCAGCCCTGAGCAGCTGATAACCTCCTTGTCTAATACCTGTGACTCAGTTTCCTCTTCTAATATGCAACCTTAATAACATTACTTATGTCGTAGGGGTGATAGGAGGATAAAATGAGAACATACGTGTAAATGGTAAAATGATAATGTACACTTAGTAAACTGTGGGGTTGTGTGTCTGTTTGTGTATATATATAGGTGTGTATATGTGTGTAAATGCATGAGTGGGAGTGAACATATGTGGTGCTTGTGTGTGTGTATGTGTGTGTATGTATGCATGTACATATGTATGGAGGCCCAAGGTCAATATGGAAGTTTTGCTTTAGAAGCCATTCATCTTTGTGTGTGTGTGTGTGTGTGTGTGTGTGTGTGTGTATGTGTATAAAAAAGGGTCTTTGATTGGCTTGGGGTTCTTGCCAATTAGCCTTTGCTGACTAGCCAGTAAGCCCTAGAGATGCTTCGGTCTCTTTTGCCGCTACTCTGGAATTATAAGCATGTATCACAGCACCTAGCATTTTACGTGGGTTCTGGTAATCAAACTTGGATCCTCATGCTGGCATGGCCTGTTTGTTGTTTAACCAACTGAGCTATCTCTTCAGCCCTGAAAGCTGTGATTTCCATCTATGGACATTTGTTACTAAATACTTTATTTATCTTTAACATTTTTGACTTCTTTCCCCTACAACTCTTAAGAGAATAATCAATGTTGTTAATGACTCATATTCTCCTGCTTCTTAGGGGAGATGGTATCTGTCCATCAAAGATAGAGGAGCAGAGTGTCCTTGGGTACTTTGGGATTGATGAACTAAACCCAAGTCTTGCCCTGTCTTCGTCAAGTACTATATGAAGCAAAACCAGCCAAATCTCTACCTCTTCCACCCCACAAGCTTTTATTTGATATTCTTCTGTCTTGAAGAGCTGGCTTCAGAAGAATTGAAGGCTGTGGAGACTACTCTGAAGTCTGTCACTTTAAGAGTTAAGTTAAATAGCACCAAGGTGAGGCCAGCCTTGTAGACCTTTTCAGGTACCTTTCTCAGTTGGGTGGCTTGCTTGTTTTTGTCATGCTTAGGATCAAACCCAAGACCATTCACATGCTAGGCAAGCACTTCAGCTGCATCCACTCCCTGAGTGAATTATTTAAATAGGATATATAGATATATAGGTTATATAAATATATACATACATACATATATACATACACACACCAATGAGATGATTAGAAAACATTAAAAAAATTTAAGATCCTAAACATAGGTGAACCACCTATATTGACTTACCTGTTAATGCACCATCAGAGGAAGGAGTGAAATTTCTACTTTGATCATTTATCAACACGTAGGTTTCTTTTATGTATTCCAAAGGAGACTTGCCATCTGGGAATACAGCTCAAGGTTAGAGTGCTTGTCTAGTATGCCCAAGGTGCTGGGCTCTACCCCTAACACAGCCAAAAGTCAACGAAACTGAAAACAAAGCCTGAAGTGGAACCTCTCAGAAAGGCCCAAGAGGCATTTCCTTAACCTCCTTGCTTTCAAGGATGTGTCCCAGGCAGTGAGGCCCAAGTGAGCTGCTGGTGGCATCAAGAGCTGGGTGAAGTCAGGACAGCAATCATTGCTCCTAGGACCAGAGCATAAATGTGTGTGAAGTGACTGTGGCCTTAAGCCATCCAAACAGTCTCTTTTGTTCCTTAGTTTATCTTACATAAAATGAAGGCTTTGGGTTAAATGATCTCAGATAGATGAGGGGAGGGGAAAGGAGGAGAGGGAAGGATGGGAGTGGCTTATTGTAAAGCCTTGTCTAGTTCAGCTGGGTAAGAACATTTTGTGCTTTTTTTCTAACATATAATTTCTTATGGTTGCTTTTGAACATTTCCTGACTAAGAAATTTATCAGTCAAACAAACCATGGTTTACTAAGCCAAGCTACTAATTTTTTTCTTTTGCTCTGGAGAATAGCTATTGGATAGTTCTTACAGGTGAAGGTAATTATCTTAGTGTCAAATATATATATATATATATACATATATATATTCAGTCATTGTAGTCCTTTCTTGATTAACAATTGGAAATGAAGAACTGCTCAGAGCTCAAATTGTATGCATTGTAGTGCCCGAGTCACAGGGACCCCAAGCAGACCACTAGAGACACAGACTCATCGAAATGCAAAATCAAGGTTTAATTATGCAAATCATGATTTGGACCTTGTCTTGCATTCCTGCAACGGTAGTCAGAGGAGGTATCCTTCTGTTCTTAGGCAGGGTTTATAAAGGCAGAAAAAAACCCCACAAATCTATTGCTATGGGCATAAGGGGTATGGATGAATCTCTGGTTGGCTTCAGTCCTGTCTTGGGAACTTCCCAGTCTTCTGACAGCCATCTTAGGACCCAGTACAAAAATAGAGTTGGTTTTATCCCTTCATGTCCCCCTTTTCTTGTTGATGGACCCAGCCATAGGTCTCTTATAGTTAGTTCATAGGTATCTTCTGTCCTGAGGGGTTTATGAGAGTGCAACACTGTAAATTGGATGGTCCCCAATCTTTCCTTCATAAATTGAACTAGCCTATTATTGAGTATACATGGTCGGAAAGTCAGCAGTATCAACAAAATTACCAAGGGTCCTGTCAGGGTGGAGATGAGAGTAGTCAACCAGGGGGAACTATTAAACCAGTATTCAAACCATCCTTGGTTGCCTTCCCTTTCTCTCTTTCTCTTTGGAAGTCCCTGGTATCCCTTACAAGTCCTGAATGGTCTATATAGAAACAGCATTCTTCTCCCAGGGCTGCACACAAACCTCCCTGTTGTGAAATTTTTAGGTCCAGTCCCCTTCTGTTTGGTAAAATCATTTCAGCCAGTGAGGAGAGGGAGTCCGTAAGTGGGAGACTGAGGTCTCTAGGCATTCTATGTCAGCATCTATAGCTTCTCTCAAAGCGGAGTAGTGTTCACTTTGGGATAGAAGAGAGGCAGTTCCTGTCCCCAACCCTGTAAGGCTTGTCTCTAGGATGATACTGAGTGTGAGGGTGCTCATGGGCTCCCTTTTTATTCTAGTTAGACCATCATCCTGCCCCATTCTATCAAGGAAACCTTGGTAGTCATGGTAAAGGAGCCGGGTACTAGTCTGATGAGGACACAATATCCGTTAGACTCCTTTCGAACTGTAGTGTGTGCAAAAGGAGTTAACACAGAGGAGCATGCCCACCAGGTGTTATTGTGGGGGATTAGGTGCTCTGCAGTGGTTGTGGGGGGATACATTGAATTGCAAAGAAAAGCCTTGGCAGTGGGAACTTTACCTATGCAAAGCCCCTGTCCTGTTCCAGGGTTAGAGAGTGTGGTGAATGCCAGCGATGTTCATCAGACTCAGTCGCTTCTTGAATAAAGCCCTGGACAGCGATTCCCTCATAATAAGGTGGAGCCACATCATAATAGAGACAACAAGAGTTGGTTAGGGTTGGCCATGAGGAGTTTAGAACCATAGAAGCCTTAGTCAGAAGCTCCAGGAGGGGATGCTCTTCTGGCATCGAAGGCTTGGTAGTAGCAAAAGTATCTGGGGCCGATGTTTTTGGTGGAAGTTGTTGGGGCACTGGTCTCTTTGTGGGTAGGGGAGTAGGATTAGCACCCAGTGCCTTATTGGGGGCCTATTAGTGCTGGTTGTATTGGCTCTATCTTAAGCTGAATTACAAGGGTGGTCGGGACATGTTCCCCATATCTATAGTACATTATGCTCCAGCATAGGCCTGATGACCATCCTGTATCCTGTTTTCCCTGATCAGTGAAAGTAATTTTTATCTGGTCTAAGTCACCTGTCCTGCAGGGCTTGTCAGGCTGAGGAAGAGGAGGGCCACACCAGATTGGTCTTACATATTTAAAAGTGACTAAGTCTGATCTACTTACAGACCATCACCATTCCCCATCATTAGAGCTGATGCAGTCCCAACTTTTGCAGAGAAAGGATTCCAGGCCTCTGCACTGCTTCCTATTTCTGGTGTGACCTGGGCATACATAAAAACCGTACCTCCTGGCCTCTACCTGGCCTGTTGCCAGACATGGTTCAGGTCACGAAAGCAGAAATTTAGGTCAGGCCACCAGGTGTTCAATGGGGCCACATGGGTAGTGTGGTACACAGTTTCATATGACTCTCTATCCTCGATGACCCAAGTCAGTTTAAAGAGTACATGGGGAAAACCAAAAAAGGGGGATACATGGGGGTTGACTTCTTTAACAGGAGCAGAGGAAGCCAGCATTAACATCAACAGGATCAGGAACGATGCTTGACCCAGACCTTTAGGGGGTTTGTGGGGTATTTTGATACCTCCCAGGTCTTGCTGTGATAGTCCTCTTGTAAGGTGAAGGGCATGTGAATAATGGACCCAAGAGGCGATGCCGTCCATCTTGAGGATGGTTGGTGTTGTCAGGACAGCCATGTAGGGCCTTTTCCATTTTGGCTCCAGCGATTTTGGGTGTTGCCTGAATCTGTGAGGGCTTGGAACAGAGGCAACTTTGAGTAGCCTGTGCTGGCCCTTGATTGGCCTCTGGCTGGGACTCAAGCTTTGGGGGAGGGACAGGAGCTGCATGTGGCATAGGCTGGGGAGTGTAGGGAGGAGGAAAAAGTTCAGACTCCTCAGTGCACCCCTTGGAGAACCGGTGCTTTGGTATCTTCCTTTGGCTTCACCTATGTAGGGGCAGAGGGCTAAGGTGGAGGAAGAAAGGGTTTAATCCAGAAGAGGGGGCCCTGAAGTCCATCCACCAACTCTCTCCAAGTTACAATGTAAGGAATCTGGTCCAGATGCCCTATCCTGGGTTGAAAGATCCATTCTTCCTCATGGCATATGGTGTCTAGGACAAAAGTATCCCTGGAGGCTAACCCATGCCAAAAGAGGGCCATTCTGAGGAACAAAAAATTACCCATTTTCCTTTCTTAATGTCTACACTGTTCTTATGGGCGGTGTTCCTGACCTCCTGCCAATGAGCCAGCATCAAATCTAAGGGGGTTGAAGAAACATTCCCCATCTTCAGTACGTCAGTCAGCAGTTGAACAAATGGCAGCCACACAAGGACTGTCACACAGACTACAATTAGACAGGATTCTAAACAGATGACCATGGTCTACAGATGGTCCTGGAACATGAGTCCCCAGTGAAAGGGGGCCCAATGATTAAAAAACCATACTGATGGGGAGTGAGATCTCGAAGAGTGCTTCCTTGTCCCACCAGATCAGAATTAGTAATGGAAGTCTGCTGACTTCCCAGATGAGGACCCAGGACATTTCCTGGTCCCTCCAGGTCTGCCTTGCAAGCTTGTCTGCTAAGGTAGAAACCTGACAGAGAGCTGAATGTGGCCGCTTCTGAAATCGAAGAATATAGACAAACAAAAGACAGAGACAGCGCTGTAACTCACCCCTCCAGCTTAAACTTTCATGGTCTTGGGGTCTCAGGGGTGTTCTGAGGATCCCAGACGAGCCTCCAAATGTAGTGCCCAAGTCTCAGGAACCCCAAGAGACACAGACTCATTGAAATGCAAAAGCAAGGTTTAATTATGCAAATCGCGATTTGGACCCTGTCTTGCACACTGACACAGCAGGAGCCAGAGGAGGTGTCCCTCTCTTCTTAGGTGGGGTTTATATAGGCAAAACCCCCCCACAAATCTATTGTTATGGACATAAGGGGTACGGGTGACTCTCTGATTGGCTCCAGTCTAGGGGATTTTCCACTCTGCCAATATCAACCTCACACAGCTGGGCTCCAGTCTAGGGATCTTCCCACTCTGATGACAGCCACCTTAGGACCTAGTACAAAATAGAGTTGGTTTTGTCCCTTCATACATCCCTTTCATTTCGTATGTATGCTAAGAAAACTACTAAAATTGAATGAGATGATGCTTTATTTAGTTATTCAGTATATGTGTGTATGTGTGTGTGTATGTGTGTATGTGTGTGTGTGGTGTATGGATGCATATGTGCCCATGAAGGTAGACCTTGCTGTTGTCAGATGTCCTCCTCTATATCTCTCCCTGTTTTTGAGACCTAGTCTCTCACAGAACCTGGAACTTACTTGCCTAGAGCAGCTGCCAGTGAAGCCCTGAGGTCCATGGGTGTCGGCATCCCAGGTATTGGGGTTGCAGGTACACACTGATATGCCCGGGTTTCTACATGTGCTGGTGGGATCCAAACTCAGGTCCTCATGCCTGTGCAGCAAACATTTCAACCTCTAAGCCATCTTCTCTGCAATGTGACTTTATGTTTCACTGAATTTTTTTTATAAACAAGGAGGGAGAAAGAGAGAGAGAGAGAGGAGAGAGAGGAGAAAGAGAGAGAGAGAGAGGGGAGAGAGAGAGAGGAGAAAGAGAGAGGGGGGAGAAAGAGAGAGATTGCTTACTGTATTTTTTTTTAACTCTTCTGCTCTTCTCAGTCATGGTATATATGGTGCTCTTCACTCATAAACTGAAAAGCAAGTTGAAGGCTGAAGATGTCAGTAAATGATAAATAAATTGAGTCATGATGACACTGGGCTTCTGGGCTCTTAATGGCTGCTATTGTTGCAGGAGGGGCTCATTACTTCCTAGGTGTGGTTTCCCCACCAGAGCCAGATCAGTTTATCGGAGAACTAATGGGCACATGGGACGTAATTGGTGCCGTGTGATGAGGGAGGCAACCCACTCTCTCCATTTAAAAGAAAGCGACTCACTTTTGCTTGGCAACCACACCTTCTAATTACTTGCAAATGCTTAAGACTCATTATCTTCAAAGTTTGCAGAAAGACAGAAAAAAGAAGGGGGATAAAACATATTAACCTAGAGTGGAAAACTCCCAGGAGTAAACGTTCCCATTGGTCAGCCAGCCTTGTGCTGAGCCCCACCACAGGAAGGATACGTTGAATTGCCACTGGACAATGAAGGCAGCCAGCGGGCAGGAGGTGAAGTTTGTTCACTCTGCCGCCTGTGAGCCACCTCTTCCCCCTCCTCCTTTGAAGCAGGTGTTGAGTAAGAGAAGGTGGTGGTGTGTGTGGGAGGCATGGATGGGGCTGTGTGAGCACAGACACGGTTAGACACTGCCCCCTTTCTTCTCTTCGGCAGTCCTCGAGGCAGTTCACCTCTGTGTAGGGTTGAGATTGCCTCCTATACCTGTACCCCTTGCCCCTGGGGAGCAAGCCTGCTAGGAAATGTTACTACTGTTGCTGACAATTTCCGCAGCACCGCCCAGAGCCCCTGCCTTTTCCTCTTGGGCTGAGCTTTCTGCTTTCTCCCCGTGGAAGGCTCAGCCTAGGAGAAGCAGAGCGTGACCTTGGAAAGAGGTGTCCTCTGAACACCTGTGCTGGGAAAGCCCTTAATCATAAGCCTAGTAGGTTCCAGTCTACTTCGCAACAGGATTTTCGTGTTAAGCGCAGGTGATGTCAAGTACAGGGCTGGTCAGATCTGCCTCAGAAGCATCACCAGGCTGTTTCCTGTCATCCCTGCATCTTCAAGGGCTGTTGTATTTGTCCCATTTCCATCCCTGTGACAGAATACCAGAGAAAAGTTATCTAAAGGAGGGAAAGGGTTAGTTTGGTTCCTAGTTTTGGAGGTGTCAGTCCAGAGTCTGCTGAACCCTATGATTTGGGTCCATACCAAGGAGCTGTAGTTTAGTGTACAGTAGAGCGAAGTTACTACTCCTGTGGAGGCTGGAAAATGGAGACATAGGAAGAGACGTGGATTTGGATTCAAATATCCCCTCCCCCTCCTCCCCTCGGCCTAACTTCCTCCCATGAGATTCCACTTTTTAAATGTTCCACTACCTTTTATTTCTTTTTCTTGAGACAGGGTTTCTCTGTCTAATGGTCTTGACTGTCCTGGAACTCACTCTGTAGACCAGGCTGGACTTGAACTCACAGAGATCCACCTGCCTCTGCTGCCCAGGTGCTGGGAATAAAGGCGTGTGCCACCACCACCTGACAGATTCACTACTTTTTCAATAGCACCATAGCAACCATATATAGGCCTTTAGGAGAGCATTGAAGATCCAAACTGTAACAGCTATGTGAGTCTTTGAAAAAACAGATTTATTTATTTATTTATTTGTGTTTTATGTGTATGAGTGTTTTGCCTACATATGTATATGTGTACCATCTATGTGCACAGTGCTCACAAGGACAAGAACAGGGAATTGGCTCATGGGACTGGAGTTAGAGATAGCTGTGAGAAGCCGTGCAGATGCTGAGTGCCAAATCCAGGTCTTCTGTAAGAGAATGATTGCTCTTAAATGTGGAACGGTGTGGAGCCATCTCCCTATCTCAGACAGCTTTGCTCGTAGGAAGGGGCTTTCCCGAGCCCTGAGCACATGTATATAAATGAGCAGGCAGCCTTTCTTTCTGTTCCTGAAGTCTACCCTATGCGTGTGCCTGGAAACCTCCTGAAGCATCTGTGTACTTTGAGCAAGGAGACTAAGAAAATTCTCTCAGTTGCCCTGTGTCTCATTTAACTTCAGAGATGTTTCTGGATGTTTTAAGCCCGACTAAAGGGACCTAAAATGAAGTAAGCCAGAATTCTGGTCTGGAGTGAATTCACAGATTCAAGGTGTCTTTGTTCCTTCTTTCTTTTTCCTGCTCCCCACCCCCACCTCACCCCTCCTCTCAGACCCTCCCTCTCATCTTCTCTTTATTTCTTCCTCTTCCTGCTTCCAAGAGCAACTATCTCTTGCCACTTGCAAACTGATCAGCGGGATATTTTCTGTCTGTCAGGTAAATTTGGGTGGCTAGTCTTTCTTCTCTGTGTCCTCCATGGAGAATGACAGACCCGAGGAGACACTGGATGACTCTGGATTTATTTAGAGAAAGATGCCCAGCAGTGTGTTTCTGGAA
Source organism: Bramus lutescens (assembly GCA_001685075.1). Classification (NCBI taxonomy): domain Eukaryota; kingdom Metazoa; phylum Chordata; class Mammalia; order Rodentia; family Cricetidae; genus Bramus; species Bramus lutescens. The sequence continues at coordinate 40,991 of LOEQ01000787.1, read as the reverse complement.
CCCTGGGGGCTCCGACTGTCTCATCCCAGCTACCATGTCATCACTTATTGTTGCAGTCAGCCACCCCAGGCTTTTATTAGAGGATGCTCTGGTTAACCAAACAGGGCCTCTTGGCCTTTGAATTTTTTATGCTACTTTAAAGCCTTTAAAAGGGAATGGATTTCTAAACTTCTTCTCTCTTAAAGTTAGAAAACCATTTTAAGTATCTGTTAAGTGTTCATGTTGTGCTCAGTACTTAACCAATGCTGTAAATGTTGCTCTAGATGAGAACCATATGACAGGGGCTTCCTCCTGCAGGCTTGGACACGCTACAGGAGAGCAAGGGCCACTCAGCTTGTGTGTGTACATTTTAAGGTGGACTGTCTCTCTCTCTCTCTAGGTACGTATGTATGTATGTATGTTATATATAGGTAAACATTATATATACATTTTTTTCATTCACTTTTTTTTTCCAGACAGTATCTCACCTAGCCCAAGCTTGTCTTGAATTGAATTCACTATGCAGCCATGGATAACCTTGAACTTTTGATCTTCCTGCCTCTGTCTCCTGAGTGGTAAGGTTACCTGCATGAGCCACCACACCCAGTTTATGAAGCACAGGAAATTAAACCCAGGCCTTTGTGGGTGCTTTCAAGCACGTTATCAACTGAGCTAAACACCTAGCACATTCTGTCTTCAGTACCTCACTGCATCCTTGACATCACTTCCTCTCATCAGTACCTCACTGTGCCCTTGACATCACTTCCTCCCATCAGTCCTTCACTGTGCCCTTGACATCACTTCCTCCCATCAGTCCTTCACTGTGCCCTTGACATCACTTCTTCCCATCAGTACCTCACTGTGCCCTTGACATCACTTCCTCCCATGAGTCCTTCACTGTGCCCTTGACATCACTTCCTCCCATCAGTCCTTCACTGTGCCCTTGACATCACTTCCTCCCATCAGTACCTCACTGTGCCCTTGAC
>LOEQ01000787.1:16587-29431 GCA_001685075.1 Bramus lutescens | reverse complement strand
TCTATCTATCTATCTATCTATCTATCTATCTATCTATCTATCTATCATCTCCCATCATCTTCTATCTATATATGTGGATGCTGGGGATTTACACTCAGGTCTTCATGTTTCCACAGGAAGTACTCTTACTAAGTCATGTGCCCAAACTACCCCTCCGCTATACAATCAAGTTTAATCATTATATTAAAAAATTATTTATATTGTTGGGCATGATGTTGAAAACCTTGAGAGGCAGAAGTTCAAGATCAGGCTAGTCTACAGAGTTCTGGATCATCCAGGAATACACAGTGATGCAATCTCAAAAGAATTATTTATGTTGTATGTTTGTATGCACAAGCATGTGACATGGCACATGTATGGAGGACATTGGACAACTGTCTAATTGGTTTCTCCTTCTTCCTTTATGTGGAACCTGGGCATTAAACTGCCGGCCCCAAGGAAATGTAGTTCATTTTACTATTTTTTTTAAAAAATATATTTTAGAAAGAAAATACATTCTTATAATACGTAGACTCTTTGTGTCCTGATATTGGCTCTTTTAAACATCACTACTTATTTATGGAAACTAGTGACTGAAAATGACTACCTGGAGGTAACATAGAGCCGGCTCACAAATAAGAAGGAGCGGTAGTTGTTAGCTTACGTTAAAAGTCAGTTTTCACAAGGTAAAACTTCTGCACCCACCCTATTGTCTAATGGCTCATTCAGAAGCCACAGAAATACTGGGAAAAATTACAGAATGAACAAGTGTACCACTGTGGTCTTCACACCGAGAGGAAGAAGCAAGGGAATAGCATGAGCAGCCTCACTCGTCAGTAGCAGCTCATGGGGACTGTGGGACTGCCTTTTTCCTCTTTACCCCTATTCACAATTGCCCCTTGTTTAGTTTTGAAGCCTTTCCAGGGGTAGGTTATCTCAACATAGCTGACGTTTAAATGTTTACATTTTAGTCACCGATCTTTCTTTTTGAAAAGCATTTCAAGTGAAACGCTGGGTCGGAGATGACCTTTCCATGACGCAGAACAAAGATCACCTTCATGTGGAAACAGGCTGGGAGCCACGAGACTGGATGTGGCGATTAGCATCTTGTCAGCTACAGAATGAGACTCAAGACCAAGGGGTCAAGGAGATGGCTTCAGACTAAAGACTTAAGAGAGCCACTGTTTGGAAGGCACCTTTATGCAGGGAAACTGTACTCCACAGAGGAGGCGACATGGGGGTGGCTATTCCAGGCATTTGCCAGGCAGGTGGAATCTTGGAAGGGCCCCCACACCTGTCGTTTAGCACAAGAAGCTAGGTTGCCAATTCCCAGGATAAATTAATCTATAACATTTCGCAATGCCCCACAGTAAAGTCTTTAAACTTAAAACTCTCCAAGGCAATTATCTTCTGGTTTAAAAGAAGTGAACATGATGCCAAATTTCGCGAACTGTCGTTTTCCAGACACAGAAATCTGGCTCATCTCACGGCCCTTGGAGGATCTATAAGGCAAACACTCACTGGCTCCATCTGAGCCTGGGTGGCTTCCTTATAGGTAAATGGGAGATAAGGACGGAATCTTGTCAGGAGAATAAGAGTAGATGCAAATCACTTGACAAGGCATTAGCACCCCAGACTGTGGGTTCCTTCCTCCTGCTCAGAAACTTCAGAGGAACTAGAATAAAGCTCCAATGCATCTGAGCAGATCATACTGCAGTTGCACCGATGAGTGAAATACTCATTTCAACACCATTTCTAATTTCAGAAAATCATCTACACATTAGTAGGCTATGAATGCATTCCCAAACCAGTTTTGTTACAGGGTGTTTGAGTTTCATTTTTAAGTGTATTCCTTCAAGATCGAGAAATGGTTTGGTAGTTCAAAGGGCTGGAGTTGAGCTCCCATCAACTATGTCAGTCTTCTCACAAATACCTGTAAGTCCAGCTTCAGGGGATCTGATGCCCTCTTCTTGTGAGTACCTACATACACATGTGCATACACAAGTACACACACACACACACACACTACACGTACATAGAGATAAGTCTTATAGATAAATAAATTAATGTATCCTTTATAAAAATATTGTAAATGTAATATATTTTGGAAAAAATCAACAGGAGGCAGGTGTCGTTGTCTAGTATTAGGGGTGCTATTATTTGTCTGAAGTCATTGGCATAGAGTATTAGTCTTTCTTGTTGGCAGGACGGCCTCCAGGGGTGTCTGAACACTTGAACCTTTGGAGGACTGGATTATTCACCACCTGAGTGTTGCTTACCTTTGTGACTTTTTGCTAAGGATTTGTTTGTGTACTTTACCTCTGTCAGGTAGTACAGTTTGGCTAATGGATGGGTAACAGGAAGGAGTGTAAGGGGAAGCCACTGTTAATGTNTGTGGCCCCCTGCTGCTTTTATTGCGGTGGCACCCGCAGTGGTTAAGGTTGAACAGCTGTTTCCGTTATGAACTCCTATTGCAGGGGTTTATAACTGAGCTGTAAAAAATGTGCTCCAGGCTAAAACTCCGCTTATTGGGACTTAGCCTGGGATAATTTTTTCCCCTATGATTTTATTCTTTGAAAAGAAAAAATGAATTTATCCATATAGAATAATCTAAAAATACAGACTTTAAAAGAAAGTTTGATTTTTATCATGTTAATTGCAGATGTTGTAGTATGTGGCAATCACATTTCTACTGTTTCAGAATTAGACTTTCCAAAGGTACCTATCAAATGTTCAATGTAGAGATATGCAGTACTTTCCTAAGAACATGCTTAGGTCATAAAGGGGATAACCACGTATTAAAATATCAGTTTTTGGTTTATTTTAAGACTGATTAATTTGTTCATTGGTAGATTATCATTGATTAAGATCATTCTTTCTAAAACTGGTGAAATCATTGTGCAGTTTAAGCAGATCAATAAATTGATATCTTAAGGTGATAATTAGGAATTGAAGTTATTGAAGGGATGATGATTTATGTCCCAGAAGTTGTATCTAGAGGTACAAAGGCTTCTTTACCTAGTGTCTTAGTTTGATTTCTACTACTGTGATAAGCACTATGACCAAAAGCAACTTGGAGAAGAAGTGGTTGATTTTATCTTACGGTTTAAAGGTTATGTTCCATCACTGAGGGAAGTCAAGACAGGAACTCAGGCAGGCCAGACCCCTGGCATTGGCATTGCCTTCAATGGTATCAGGAGCCAGAGACATCATCACAGACCCTGACTGCAGTAGGGCCATGGTGGTTTCCCATTTTGAGGATAGGAATTATAGTTTGCTTGGCCTGACTTAGGGAAGAAACGGTGTTAAGTGAAAGAAAGGCTGGAGAAGGTGAAAGGCAGCTTTGAAGGCCTCTCCACATTCACATTTTCTTCTCGTATACTACTTTGGTGTATGATTTCCTCAGCCCTAATTATTTAGGGGTTGTGTATTTGGGAGTAGTTATTGACTTTTCCCGAGCACAACACAGGGGAGAAAGCATGTCTGCATATCGGGGACCCCTGGGGCTGGTGAGGCAGGTGGAACTCCCTAGCAGCTTTGCGCATTCACAACCCCACCCATCCCTTCCCCCCTCAGCAAAGTTTGCTGGAAGGCTATCAGCAATACTGATCTTAACGAAAGGGATTATTTGTATAAAAGCATGTTTAATTACTGAGAAATTTTGTTTTTATTATTAATAGTAGGTTATGATTGATACTGATCACATTGATATCCTGTGATTCCGGGTTAGAGTGAGGAAAAAAATCAAAGGCAAAAATCTACCTAATATTTTAATGTGTTATAGAAAAAGTTAAGATGCTTATGAGGCCTTTATTTTTCCTATTAGAAAGGAAGCATAATTTTGAAGGAAATTCTGGGAATTTTTGGATAAATTTGATTATAGAAGAAGGAAGGTTGTAAATTTCATAGGATATAGGAATTCACCCTTTATTGGGCAGTTATTCTACCTAGTATGCAAGTCTACTCTGAGATTAACATTCCAGTGGAAGAGGGTCCAGGAGTAATGAAATAAAGCTTTTTAGGGCCTAATTTAAAAAAGATTCTTGATTAAATTGAGTTATAAAAAATCCTTTGTATTAGCAGTTAACGTAAGTTCAGGGCCCTGCACATTTTGGCTTTAGTACAATGGATCTTAACCTGTGGGTCCATTGTTTTCAATATCTTCTCCTTATCTGAGAGGGGAAGATTCAGTGCTTATTGATCATGCATTCCTCCTCTTGTGTCTATATCTTGTGATTGTATGCATATAAGTGTACACAAATATACATATGCTTTCCTTTATAGATATCCACACATATACTCACTCACACACATACACGGACACTCACTAATTAATAATACTCACTCAAACATTACACATACACTCACTCACATGCACAATGGTGGCTTGAATGAGCCATGTTTTCCCTAGACTCATGTGTTTGAAACCTTGGTCTCCAGTTGGTGCTCTCTGCATAGGCTTCAGGAGGTGGAGCCTTGCTGGAGAAGCACCGTCCTAGGGTTGGCTTTGAGGATGTGTGACCTCACCCCACTTCCTGTTTTTTTTTTATTCATTTGCGTAGATAGAAATGTGATCAGCTGGCTTCCTCCCCCTGCCACCTGCCCCATGTTTCCCTTCCATTATGGATGCTCCGTTTAGAACCATAAACCAAAAGAAACTGTTTTGTATGTCACATTTGGTCACAGTATTTCATGGCAGCAACAGAAATGTAGCTAACATGCACATCCTCTCCCACAACTTTTCATTGGCTCTCAAAAATCTAAGATGAGAGATCAGAATCCTAAATAGAATATATAGGCTAAGGTTTAATTCCATGTTAGTGTCTACCCAGTATATATACAGGTTCTTCTCCCAGCATATTATTTTTTTAAATAGCTCTTATCTAAATATAAGGTCTTGACTGCCTTGCATCCTTATTCGGACCTGAGACCCTTATTGTTTATCATTTTGTCTCAGCTTTGCGTTGTATTTTAGTCACCTGAACTTTCTATTGAGTGCGTCACGACACCCTTGGCTTCCCTTTCACAGCTACTTTGTCCCCAGCTCTCATTGTCCCTGTTCATTTGCCCCACGGCCTCTGTCTTGGCTAACAGTTTTCCTAGCTAACTTCTACTGACCTCTGAAGATGGAACTCACATACCCTTTCTCCACCAAGTCTCTTCCAGACCCTGTGCTATTTATTCTCTACCGTATATTTTCAGATCGTACTGTATGAGCCTCACTTTCTGCTTTGGTGAAAACTTGATGACTGTGTCTTCCACATCAGATCCCCCATTCTGTGCAGACAAGAATCTTGTGTTTTCACACGTTTTATTCAATCAAGATTATATCATTCAATTACATATAGTTGGAGTTACTTGGCCCACCAGCTCACAAATAATGACACAGAAACTTATGATCAATTATGAAAGCTTGGCCTTTGCTTAGGTATCTTTTCCTAACTAGCTCTTAAATCTTACACGAACCTCTTTTTATTCATTTACATTCTACCACGTGGCTTGGTTACCTCTCCTCTATACCACACATCTGACTTATTCCTTGTCTTGCTGGCACTTCTTTTGTATGCCTACATTTATCCTGAGTTCCTCTCTTTGCCTGAAAGTCCCACCTATTCTCTCCTGCCGAGCTATTGGTCATTCAGCACTTTATTAAAGCAATCAGAAGGTGCCTTGGTAAAGGCTTCTCTTCACAGTGATACAAATATCCCATAACAATATGAAGCAGTTATGTTCATACACAGGTGTTCTGATTTCTAGAACTTTAAAAAACTTATACTTACTTAATTGACTATATCTAGTCTTGGCATTTAGACAATGAATAAACCCAAGGGGTTTTTGTTTTGTGTGTGTGTGCATGCTTGGGTGCATGTGTGTTTATGTGATTGTGTGCAGACTTGAGGTTGATTTGGGGTGCCTGTTTTGATTACTGTTTTCTTTTATTATTGAAGCAAAACCTGTTGAGCACAGAGCCTACTAATTCCTACTACTCTATATAACCAACTTCTCCCACTATCTCCTGTCTCTGCCTCCCCGGGAGCTGGGATTATAGGTAGACATCATGTCTTACCCACTCATTTATATGGATTCTGGGCTGGGTCTGAACTCTACTCTTCAAGCTTGTGAGACAGGCATTTTATCCACTGACCCATCTCACCAACCTCTCCCTCCCCCAGGAATTTTAATTAGGTGGCTACTATATTCACCTTCTTTTGGTTGGTTGGTTCTTACAATAAAGAAACCAACATCTTTGTTGTATATCCTGGAGCAGAGTACAGCTCTGGGTACAGATTCACTGTTTAGCAATGATGCATTCCTTCCACCACCCAGGTAGACAAAGTAGGACTCAATGCCTGCCAGTGAGCAACTCCGCATAATGATAGTGGGATTCTTCTTTCCTTTGTTGTAGCTAATGTGCTCTGACAGTCAGCTCTGGGCCATTGTGGGCTCTTTCCCAGATCTAGTCAGTAGTGGAAACTAGACAGCAAACTTTGTCTGACTGCCTCTCTCTTAGCTTCACCCAGCCTTCCTAATACAAACAGCACAGGAAATACTCCCATGCTATGGGGTAAGATCATTCTTTCTAATCGTAAAATCTCTCCTGTAAGCTCTGGATGCCAAGTTTGTATAAATCCACTCTAGATTGCTTAAGAACACTTCATTATTATTATTATTTTAGATGTCTGTTTGTATTCTAATGAGAAAGAGAAAGGGTGTAGATTTGGGTGGGTGAGGAAATGGTAAGGATCTGGGAATAGCTGGGAGAGGTGAAACTGTAATCATACTATACTGTATGAAAAAAAATCTATTTTCAATGAAAAATTAAGAAGGAAATGTATAAAAATTGCCCAAACACCCCCACAGTGTCTACGATAGAGTTGCTATTGCTATGATGAAACACCATGACCAAAAGAAAGCTAGGAGGAATGCATTTATTTGGCTTAAATGTCCACATCATAGTCCATTGCTGAGTGACATCTGGGCAGGGACTCCTCTGGGCAGAATCTCAAGCACAGCAGAACCCCAGAGGTAAGAGCTGATGTGGAGGCCACGGAAGAGTGTTGCTTACCAACTTATTCCCAATCGCTGACTCAGCCCACTTTCTTATAAAACCCAAGACCCCCAGCCCAAGCATGGCACCACCTGCAATATTCTGGGAACTTCCCCATCAATTGCTTTTTAAGAAGATGACCTACTGGCTTGCCTACAACCTGATCTCATAGGGCATTATCTCCATGAGGCTCCCTCCTCCCCATGACACTAGCTTGTGTCAAGTTGGCAGAAAGCTAGCCAGCACACAGAATGAATGGGAAGACACAATGACAGGGCAACCCAATGTCAAGTGACCACTTACTTTTTTATCTGAAGCAGATGTGCATAGGAAACACAAGGTAAGATGAAAGTGCTATGCTCAAAGCTCAAGAATTTAACCACAAAGGCAATTAAGGAAAAATCTGGGTAATTTTCCTATGCAGAGTCTAATAAGAAACACGGTGGCAGGATGCTGTTCTCGTCAGAACTGGCAGCGCTCACTCAAGTCTGTGTTTATTGCTCTGAGGTGAGGCAGTCAAGCTTGGGCAGCCAGCCAGTTGTTTGGAAGTTGATAATAGAAATGGAACTTTGCTTGGAGAAAGAAGCCCTAAGTTGGGTCAAGACCTTACCGACACCCCAAATGGAGGAGTTATTACCCTTGCTGGTTAGTTGAGAGTAGAGATCAAAGCCCTAATGTACTACATGTATTTGGTTAAGAATCGTTCGTGCTTGCGAGTATGGCTTTTAAATTTCTTCATATGCTTAAAAAATGTATTTACTCATCTAAAAAAGCCCCAAAATGTGAATGATATAATAAAATGATGTCGTAAAAAGGAACTTTTTGGCCTTTTCATTCTTTTTAAAAATAACTTAAATGATCTGTGCAGATTATATCAAATCAGGTTTAGAAAGATTCATTTATTTATTTTTCTATGTGTGTGAACGTTTTGTTTGCAAGTATGTATGCACTATGTACATGCATAGTGACTTCAAAGGCCAGAAGAGAACATTGGATCCCCTGGAACTGGAGTTGCAGATGGTTACAGTGTAGGTGGTGGAAACTGAACTCAGGTCTTCTGGGAAAGTGCTCTTTCCCCTAGCCAACTTTCCGAAACATGATTTTTAGTGCTCAGTTCATGTTTGTCTAAATTTGTAGTGTACTTTTGGATTTTTGTATATTTTTAAGATTTGGAGAAAAGAAGAGAAAAATATTGAATTCATGGCTTTTATGTCTTCTCCTTCCCCTTCAGTCTCTCCTTTCCTTTGCAAACAGTATATATATTTTTTATTGTAGAAATCACTTTAAAGTCAAGGATTAGCAACATCAGAGTCACCACAGATATGGTGTCTATCAAGACACGTGGAATCCGGGTCTCACTGGAGACCTATCAGGACATCTCCTCTATGTCCCTTAGACTTGGGAGTCTGAATATTTTACCTGCTCCCTGGGTGATTCTTACACCTAAGAATACAATATGGTTAAAAAGAAATAGGAGGAAAATGGCCACAGTCTTGGGGACCGTCTTATTCCCATGAAATCTCCCATATCCTTTAAAATAATTGCAAAAGGCTTTTCAATAAAGAATTATTAGATTTGTTTTTTATTTTCTATCAAGGGTCTTTGACGGGCAGGTGACATGACTCAGCAGGTAAAGATATTTGTTGCAAGCAGAGGATGGAGCTTTGATCCCTGGGCCCTGCAGGTTGGATGGAAGGAGAGAACTGACTCCCGCAAGTTGTCCTCTCACCCCCTCAAAAAATAATTCGTAAAAATCCACTTAAGCCGTAATCTTTCTAACTCCATGACCAGCAAGTCTGTGTGCTTCCAGTTCTACTGAATAGGGTCCTGGTCGAGGCAGAGAAAGAGATGGGAGATTGTAGCAGAGGAAGAGATGGGAAATTCTGGAAGGAACCCGCCCTGATTTTCCTTTCTTTTCTCTTCTGTCTCTCTGGCCCCTCTTTTCTCCCTTTCCCTCTTCTTTCCCCTTCTTCCTTTTCCTTCCACACACAGTAGGCTTCCTCGCACATTTTCATAGCTACTATGCTCTGGGAGACTCCTCCCATCTGCTGATATTTATTTACTTTCCATCTTGTCTCGCTTACCTCCCTGGGTTCTGCTTTTGCCCCAAAGTCTGGGAGAATTTAGGAGTGCCGAAGGAGGAGCACATCCCAGATGACCGTTCGTGAGTGAGCACAACCGTTACTGCAGGGACGGAAAGAGGCAATGACACCAATGAGAAAAACCCTCCCAAAAGCTGCCTGGGAGAGGAGTGTGCAAAGGGTTTAATAGTGAACCCAAGAGCACAGGCCAACAAAAATGGTTTCAGATGGAGAGAGGATGATTTGTCCTGGACTCCACTCAACTCACTATTTATTATTATTATTATTATTATTATTATTATTATTGAGGGAGGTTTTCATAAACCCCTCCATGTAAGAAACACAGAGGACATTATTTTTCAGACACTTGCACAGCTCATATACAAGCAACTGCATTAATAATGGGCGAAGAGCTAACCCAAGGGAAGGCAGGCTTTCCGTTGGATGAGTACTTTTAAAATAAAACTTTCAATATTTATGACCTAGAAGAAGTGAGATCAGTAGTAATAATTTTTTTCGGTCAACCGTTTTGCTTATCTATCAATTTGCCGTTTGGTTCCGGGGATTGAACTCGGGCCTTATGCTTATTGCAAGTGATGTATCACTGAGCTGGCACCAGCTGGAGCACTTCGGGTCTGATACGAGGAGAATTCAGGGATTCATGAGGATGACTACGAAAACAGAAATGAGCTGGGGGGAAGAGGCAATTGTTTAAAGAGGCGGAGGAATCAGAACAAGTTAGAGATTATTTCTTTGTCATTCCTTTCGAAGGGCTTCATCTGTATTTTTTTCCCCAGGACTGAAATTGCAGAATGACAGGCGCACGGCTTGACCATGAAGGACCTTTGCCGTGACGCCCCTGCTTCCTAGAAACTTTGTACTAGCAAGGCGTAGGCTTGGATCTCTAAGCGAGTCTTGCTTTTATCCATTAACACATTAGAAGAACGCTTCAGGCAGGGTCATGGCTTGGGTGGCTGCGAGAGCCCTCATGCTGACGCTGTTCAGAACAGAACAAACAGTAAGTAAGAAATTAAGGCCTTGAAGCGCTGCGTCCGAGGAAGAAGGACTCTGATTCGGCTGCTCACGCGACCAGGGGCCTCCTGTGAAATCTGGTGTAGTTGGAAGTGGGTGTCTCTCGTCTGCTTCTCATGGAGGGAACCCCTTCGTGTGTGCAAGCTGCACTTTTCACTGCTTGTGGCCAGGGAGATTTAAACAGTGGTGTTGAGCCAAGAGCGTCTTCACTCTTCCTTCCTAAGATTCTTTTGAGCATGGGTGCTGTATAACAGGGAGTGTTATAATACTCCCCACTTACAAGCGCTTGCCTTAGAGTTTAACGGAGGGCCATGGTGCCTACTGACAGCTCTTCTTCTTCCCCTTCTCCTCTTTCTTTTCCTGCTTCTCGTGGGTGTATGTATACGTGTGTAGGTATACATGAATGTAGAGAATTCGGAAGTCAGCTTCTAAGGTACCCTCGGTATGTTCCTCTTCCTTTTGAGATAGGGTCTCTTGAAACCTGAGGAGGCTGATTAGGACAAGCTGTCTGGTTGAGGAGTCCATGGGATCTGTGTCTGCCTCTCCAGCCCTGGGCTGGCTGACAGGTGCATGCCATTAGGCCCAGCTTTTCACATGGGGATAGGGCTGGTCATCAGGTCCTCATTCTTAGGGCATAAGCACTCTACCTGGCTGATCCCCTGTCTGAACCCCCTCTTCTTTTCTTGCCTCTTGTCGGCCTCTTTTAACTCCGTTTGTTTACACCTGGGCATGGCCGAGGAGGGGCTGGAATTCATTGCCTCAATAGCAGCATGTTCTCCACCAGACTGGAGCTACTATAAATCATTTTACTAGGTTCTATTTCCTGAACACTTCTTTTAGGGGCAGCGGGGGAGGGGCGGACCCAAGAACTGGAAACAGATTTGCTGAGAGGCTCTAGCAGAAACCGCATGGGATGACCCAGCGGCTGCTGTTTCCATACCACACTGAGGGAGTCTAGGCGCAAGAGACTAATAATTAGTTTCCCTTGTAGGTGAAGGATGGTTTTTGAAGACGTCTGGCATTAATTAGAACAGTGGCCACGATTGCTTTTTCCAAATCACGCTTTCTAAAACCAGGCACTGGTAATTTGGACAGAGCTTCGGGGACTTCTCTTTAGGAAGAGGTGAGCACTTCGCTGTGCATAGGTGACAAAGGTCTGCGGTGGTTCCTGTGGGCAAGGCTCAAAAGCACATCGCGTTCCCCTTTTGGGACACACATCCTTGAGAGCAGAACTGCAGGTCCTTTGGCTCTGTGTAAGAGAGAATTGCCTTTATTCTTAGAAATGGACCAGCATTGCAAAGGGGAGCAAATCCTCAAGTAAGATCAAAGTAGTATTCCTGGCTGAAGTTATAGTAGATGTCTCGAAATGCAGCCTGCTGTCAAGAGCAGGGATTAGGTTCTACAAAATGGGCCAACGCATAGCTTTTCTACCAGATTTACATTATTATGAGAACTTAGAATTTGTATGCAGGAACTGTGTAGAAAGTGCTGTAGAAGGTATTATTCAATGATGAATCTTACAAAGCGTCAGTAGGGTTTTGTTCATTGGATATGGTTATATTGGAATAAAATCATGGAAATACATTTAGAGTCAGGAATATATAGAACATTTTCATATTTTTTCTTAATTTAGCAGATTGTTTTTGTCATCAGATCCACTTTGTCATAAACCTGAGTCGTGGGAACTAGCAGGTGAAAAACAACATAGTTAAGTAGATGACAGCACACTTGTTCTGATCAAGACAAACAAGCAGGGGTCATCGGGAGAAATAAGCAGGCCAAAGGCAAAGTGCAGCTGACTACACGAACCTTTAGAAAGGCAAGATCAGCGTTAATTAATAAATTCCAAAACTCACGCAATGTTAAAGATAATTTGACGACACCTATTTCTCGTTGAAGAACATTGTCATCAACAGTCTCCATCGCTGAATACTAATAAAAAACTTTCCTCATTCTCTTTCACAAAGTCAACCGCAAAAAGAAAAAAAAACCATGGTTGTGATTGTAGGAATTTTATTTGAAATCTCAACACAGTGAAATTTGCATAAATTCTAATAGAGCAAAATTAAAATCCATTAACACTTGTCTCTGGTAATTAACATAAGCTTGCTGCTTCAAATGACTATTTCAGACATATGGAGGAAAGTAGGAATGGGAAAATGCTGAACCAGGGAAAAAATATGAAGATTATAAACCTAGAATGATGTTACTCAGAAAGCCCCTAATTTCAGAAAAGAAATAAAAGTTATTTAGGCTTTTAGGAAACAATGAAAAGTGCTGTCTAGTTTACAATGTATAGATTCACTCATGGTTTTTACCAGATGTTGATTTTATAAGATACATATGACACTCACAACTCTGTACGTTAATGATAATTTATTACTAGGTTCTAATTGCTACCCTCTGGAGAGAACAGAAATGTTGACAAATATTGGTTATTTAAGACAAACTTTAGAAAACTGATAGTGTCTGATTAAGAACCAAAATAATTTTGAAAGTTTCAATAGTTTCTTAAATACTTGCAGAAAGTGAGGAGGCCAGGGGGATTCATCCTTTGAATTTAGTGGAGTGGTGCCACATATTTGGGCTTAATTACCTTAAACAAAACACTTTTTGTTAAAGTGGAAGATAAATTTCTGTGGAAATAAGATGAAAAGGATTACCTTGGTTTTAAAATATCCAAGACTTCTTTTATTACAGGGAC
>LOEQ01000786.1:414410-425742 GCA_001685075.1 Bramus lutescens | reverse complement strand
TTTTTTCCCTCAAGTAACAAAAGTATATTCACTGAAGAAAAAATATTACTTTTTCTTTTTTTTACCTCCCCGCCTCCCCCCGTGAGGATCTTGAACCCAATAATTCTGCTTCTCTCTCCTAAGTGCTGGGATCACAGATATGCAACAATATGCTTGGTACAAATTACTTATCTGGTAATGTGTAAAATACATACCTGAGTTAAACCAACAGCTGTCTGTGGAGAAGACGTTTTTAACAATCTCACTTCATTGTTTACACATCTCAGCATTCCACTAAGAGTGCTAAAGTCATTACATTCAGAACTCTCATCTTCCAGGTTATATGGGAGAGATTTAGATGAATCTGAACGGTTGAGAGCTAGGGCTTTATGACCACCTCCTGATGCTGAAGGCTGTTCTGACTGCATTTTCTTTAAGTCCTGTAGCAATTCTTCAGAGAGATCTTCGTTGCCATGACTTTTGAAACTAAGGTCACAGGCACTAATAGAGCGATGTAGTTTTCTGCATTTGAATGATATCTGAGAATGTTTGGCAAACTTAGGATCTTGACTATCAGGCATAATTTCTGTTAGAGCTGTAAATGAAGCTGGTAGAAACTTGGGGTCTTCTGTCTTTTCATGTCCAGAAATTTTGGCTTGCAATCTGGTTAATTCTGATTCCTGTATAAAAATCAGGACATAGTACATACTCAATATATTTCTGTTTAATAAACTACTATAAAATCATAGGTTCTTAGATGTCATCTTGGGCCAGCCAGCGGTGGCTCACGCCTTTAATCCCAGTACTCGGGAGGCAGAGATAGGTAGATCTCCGTGAGTTCGAGGCCAGGCTGGCCAGGTGGTCTGCCAAGTGAGCACCAGGACAGGCTCCAAAGTTACAGAGAAATCCTGTCTTGAAAACAAGCAAAAAACAAACAAGTCATCTTGGTGAGCCTTTGTCTCAGTATGGAAACTCTTTAGAAATTTACAAGTGTTTTTCAAACCTTCTCCATCCACCTTGGTCCTTGCCAGCGGGGAGTGCCTCAGCTTCTGATGAAATCATCACAGAGTCACTTTTGATGAGAACAGAAAATAAAAACTATGTAAGCACTTAAGGCAAGGTCTCCAAAAGCCTTGGTTCTAGGGAAGTCCTTGCTGAAGGCCAGAAGAGGGCTCTGACTTAGCTCCTTGTTCTCTCTCCTCCTAAATGAGCACTTCTGCCTGGACCAGTGGTTCTCAACCTTCCTAATGTTGTGGCCCTTTAAAACAGCTCCTCATGTTGTAATGACCTTCAACCATAAAATTATTTTCGTTGCTACTTCATAACTGTAATTTTGTCACTGTCATGAATCATAATGCAAATATCTAACTGGTACGCAACCCTCCCAAAGGGGTCATGACCCACAGAGCTCTCTATATGGGTGTCACTGAGACTCCAATCTAGACATAAACTCCTGATGTGGGATTCCCCTTTGTATACTGTGAATACCACTGATTTAATGAGTAAAGCTGTTTCAGCCAGTGGCTTAGCATAATAGAGCAAGGCGGGAATTCCAAGCAGATAGAGGAGGAAGCAAGGTGGAGTCAGAGAGAAGCCGTGTAGCTGCCACAGGAGACAGACACTGGGCACCAGACAGAACCTTATTGGTAGGCCTCAAACATGTGGCAATACACAGATTAATAGAAATGAGTTAATTTAAGATGTAAGAGCTAGCTAGCTACACACTTAAGTGACTGGCCAAGCAGTGTTTTTGTGTGGTATTTCAGGTCTGGGTGGCCTCTGACAACAAACTCCATGATAGCGATGGATTATATCTATTTCCCAATTTCAACCCATCTCCTAAATGATGTGAGGGTCCCCCCACCCCCAATTAAGATATCAGTGTAACAGGCTCCTTAAAGATCTTCCAGGTTGGACCTTCCCTCATGGAATCTACCTCTGGTCCTGGCTGAAGATATGACCTCCTGAACTGCTACAGAGATTAGAACATTATATACGGCTGTGTCCTCCATTAAGAGTCAATCCAGCTGAGCCAAAAGACCACCCTTTAAGACAGCTGGATCACCTAAAGCTATGTGAAAGAGATGGCAAGAATAATTATCTGCTTAATGAGATAAGGTACTTTTCCTCCCCGGGAACCCTGCCCTCTGTGCACTCACTTACAGAGCTGCCACCATGCAGCTAAGCCTGCCTGCTGCTCAGTCAATGCCGCTGCTTGCTGACATCCACTGCTGCATATGTCAGCCTGGCTCAAAAGACACATCTTTCTCCATTCCTCTCCTCTGTCCCCCTCCCTCCATCCGCTGCCAGCACTCATAGCTGGCATGCCTTTGTCCTTCTCTCTCAAAGTCTGGCCAAATTATTTATTAAGATGACTAAGAGGGGGCTGGGGAGATGGCTCAGAGGTTAAGAGCACTGGCTGTTCTTCCAAAGGTCCCCAGTTCAATTCCCAGCAANAAATAAATAAATAAATAAAATAAATAAATAAATCTATCTTTTAAAAAAGATGACTAAGAACCCAAAGGGGGCGCTCCAATTTCTTTCCTATTTTGGCCACCCAATGTGGGGCTCTCTAAGGCTTCCAGTAACACTTTCATGTGTAGACAGGATGGTGGTGGGGTCTCTGGCTGTTCTTCATTTATGTATTTACTTACCAGTCATGGTATAAGATCACAGGGACCGTCTCTTTTCTCCCTTTATGTTTCCCTTCCCTCTTAGTACAGAAATGCCTCTGCTTATAAATTTTCCATTAAAGACAGTCACAGGTATGAACAAAACAGAGTTTAGGAGACCCACACTGCCCACTGTGGCAGATGGTATTAGTAGCCACACACTGCCGGTTACATGGAAATGTGAGAGCAGGATTTGTACACAGTCTGGGATATTTTATGAACATCAGTGCATTGTCAGTTTGAAGAGTATAAAAATGAATGTCTGTTAAAACACTGCTAAAAAAGAGGTACATGCTTAGGATTGGAAAAAAAGTAGAGATTTTTTTCAAATTCACAAGTCAAGGGATAATGCTAAATGTTAGAAGGAGCCTGTGGCAAAATTGGAGGGATAATTAAGTCCAAAGAGTGAGTGATGGTTTAGAAGGAAATAGTGGAGACGGAAAAATGAAAAGGGCAACTTGTGGGGTCGCAGCTAAAGGTTAGCAGCAATGAGTGATCTTGGCCTAACCTTTTTAGTGCTGGTAAAGGTCAGGAGTTCAGGAGGGAACATAAGACAGAGCCTGTGAATGACAAATTGGATAGAAGCCAAGGGTAGTTCCGGGGGCTGAGAGCTGCACATTCAGGCCATCAGAACATCAGAGCAGCAAATGGCTGGATGGCAGTGAAGGTGTCTCCATCCCTGCAGGAGTAAAGGTATTCAAAGAGATGCCCGTGTCTTTCTTCAGCCATCAGACTGGAGAGACAGTAATTGGAAATTCTCCCAAGGACTTGGGGTTTCCTTAGGAGTCTCATACTTAGAAAGAGAAAGATTTAAGGTCTGGTGCCTCCCTGGGGAAGAACCTCTCTCAGAATGGAATTTTACAAAGTGCTGACCATCGGCAGGACAGATCAGGAGCCAGGTTCCAAGACAGTAAGGCAGTTTGGTCAGGACCATACCAGAACTGGGACTGTTTAGCCATCATTCCTCTTGCCTTCTGTTTAACCCAAAATGTCATGCCAATACCCCTGCTGGGGAGGCTGTTACTGAAGCTCTTAGTTCTTCTTCCCATTGTGGTCACAAGGAATAAATCTCCCTTTTCTGCTTTTCATTATTAATTGCCTTTTGAAATTGGCGTACTGAAGGCCAGTGGCCAAGGCCAGCTGGTTTGGATTGTCAGGGCCTAGGCTTTGAGCTCCAGTAACAAGGATGCTGTAGACAGCAGAAGTCCACAGTGAGGAAGGCATGTAGCAGAAGATGAAGAAGTGTGTTCCTAGTTTAAAGCTTTCTTGGGAGAACCGATGCTTGTAGCTATGGAAATGAGTCTCCAGACATCAGTAACTTAAGTGTATCTTAGTCATTTGGGGGTGATTTCTAAGAAATGGAAACTAGGGGCTGAGAATATTGCTCAACAGTTAAGAGCATGTATTGCTCTTGCAGAGGAAGCAAGTTTGGTTCCCAGGACCCAGGTTGGATGCCTCAAACCACCTGTAGCTGCAGACCCAGAGGGATCTGGTGCCTCTGGCCTTTGTTGGCACACTCATGTTTCCAACCCTCTACATATACACGTAAACAAATAAAGAAGAGGAAGAGTTATGCCTTATAGAGAAGGACAGAAATGGCAGCTGGGTGTGGCAGTGCATTCCTATAATCCTAGAACCAGGCAGGCTGAGTCAGAAGGACCATGAGTTCAAGTCCAGCTTGGGCTATGCAGTAAGATTTGGTCTTAAATAGAAAGCCATACAAATAACCTTTTAGGACCTAAACTCTTCATGTGTGGAATGGCTACACTACAATGCTGTGTACGCAATTAAAAACACAGATATCCCATGTTTGCCTCCTCAGTAAGCTCACCCGTAGTAAGTAACTCATTCAACTGTTTTGGAAGGAAGCTATTAACACCACCATCACTTATCACTGTGGAAACAGAATCTCAGAGAATGAACGCATGGGCATTTTCCTTCTCATATCTTACACTTCTGCAGCCACCTCCCCATGCGGACCTATTAAGTGAACTAATATCTCAAGGCCAATCCAGACGATAATGCTGTCTGTGCTTCATACCATTTAAAATTGTCTTGGCGTTTTGATTTCCCATGTCACTTTAGTTCATGTTCTCACCTAGTCTTGCTGTGAGTCTGGCCTTCAGAACACCTCCACAGACCTGGAAGGAACATGTGGCACCAGGCAGCAATTCTAAGATTGGCTTTAGTGATTCTGTGACAGCTAAATGGTGTGCTCTGAGAATGTGCTCCTGATAATTCAGAAAGCATGTCAAAACACAGCCTCTCGGTTGAGGGCTCCTCGTTGTTTGGGGACATTTTTGTATGAATAAAGAAACAAAGAAAATGACTGATGGTTCTGCCCAGGCATTCTCAGACAGGGATTAGCTTTTCCAGTGTTCCTGTAGAAATTGTGTGCCAAAGAAAACTCCATACAGGTCAACCTAATCCTCCCTTAACACATTTGATTGGATAGAAGAGAATAAAATGGAACCAAGTAATTAGAAAATATTGTGTCAGAGGAGGGAATACTCTCGAAGCTCTGACTTGACAGCCCACAGGTGGCTAATCTAAATACTCATTTGGGGTATTGGAACAGCTATCAACAAACTCATTTTGAAGACAATATTTTCACTTCAACTGTCAACCAACAGTGGGTCTCCACAATACATGGCTTTCAGCCATTGTGTCTGTAAGAGAGAAATGTACTTAACTTCACGAATACCAATGAATCACACCCTTTCCATTTTAAAAGGGAGCCCAAAGTCATTCTTTCGAAAAACTAGCTGTTGCAAAAGACATTAACCTCGTAAATCATTTCTTGGAAAAACTAAGAAGTTGTGAGGCAAACTGCTTTGTGGTGACCCAGTTCGTCTCTTAGACACAGGCACTGTGACTTCAGGCGCCTTTTGTTTAGACAAAACTTCTCTCTCATGCCCCTCCTGGCTGTGTGTCAGCCAGATTCTTCATAAAGTGTGGAGCATTAACTGTTATTGCACATCCAGTTCAGGTTGGTCAAGACAGGATCTCAGGTAGACCAGTAGACCGGATTCTGTTTCCTTCCTGCCTTTGCCCAGCAGAAGTAGTGTGTGCATTAAGCTAAACTCCTACCTATTGACCCCCACTTTAGGATCATGAGAGGAAAAGCTGGGGACAGGGTGTGAGACCAGACCTACCCTTTGCTGCATAGACCTTTGCTAGGGGGCCAGCGGGGTGTCCTGTCTTTTCTCCCAGAGCTGTCTCCTGCAAGGCAAAAATCCTAGGCTACCCAGATAAAATAGAAAACTTGGCCTTTGGGATAAGACAAAAGAATATTGATTTAGATAAGCAATAAAAGGCAACAAGCCAACACTGTTGAAGAAGGTGTAGAAGAAGAAAAAAAAATTAGGTCCTTAAGGAAGAATCAGGAGATACTCTTTGCCCAGAATTCTCTACTGGTCCAAAGCACGGGTCTTTTTATTACTGGGAAGAAGGCAAGTAGGCTGAGAACTGTGATCTCAAGATTCAGACCAAAGCTCCGTGGCCAAGGTTGATTCTGGACAGGCTAGCAAAGAAGCCCACTCTCTTACAATAAGCCATCAGGGAGACCAGGAATGGGGTAGCTAGAGCAGCAAGAGCAAAGGAAGGTAGCCTCAGGTGCAGCCTGAGCTCGGAGCGTTGAAAGCTGGGGGCTGAGGATTTAGAAAACTGCTCTGGCACCCTGGACTCCACACCTGGGAACATCAGCCAACCACTGAAGCCTGTGGAGCACCCACTGAAGCCTGTGGAGCACCCACTGAAGCCTATGGAGCACCCACACTAACGAGAGCAACGGCAGCATCTAATGCAGTTCAGCCCCTGGTTAGCTGGTTCATTCTGTAATCCTTGCCACTCATTCAGCCTGAAAAATGAGTTATTTTCAAGAATAAAAGTAATTGACCTTGATCTCTTTTTGTTCTTCTTTTATGGTGACAGTGTTTAGCTCTTGGGAGTCAGGTCTCTCCTCCCACCATGCAGGTGCCCAGGAGCAAACCCAAGCTCAACAGCAAACTTATTTACCCACTGAGCCACTTCACCCACCCACATGTCTTAGAGAAGAAATAAGGAATAACTAATGCCGCTCATGACTATTGTTAAAAATCTTTGCCTGAAGGCTTGGAGCTAAAGCCATATACCTGCCTGGAAGGATTTTGCATTAGATTAGAGTAGTAATCCCTCTTTAGTCTGGAAAGTATTTATTGGAAAGAGAATAGCTTGTGAAAACAATCACTTATTCTTTTGACTTGGTTAATCAGAGCAATGGAGAGCTAGGGTATTTAAAATTCAGGTCCAGAATCCAAGTATCATCATCTGCATGGCAAAATTATTGAAAGGATCAGAAATAATTTGTGTAAAGAACAAATGTAAATACACAGTTAACAAATGAGGCTGTCATTGGCTACTAAAGTGAATCAGGATGCCCAGCGAGTCCCTCACTGTTATCAACAGTCAAGGTGGGATCGCACCCACAGACAGCAGCGCCCACACTCCCTGACTCCTGCTGGAGAAGGTCTCCCACACTGTGGGAGAAAGCCCTTTCTCATTCTTCCAGGGGAATTTTCTGTACACAGACATGAACAATGTGGGGAAAGAAAAGTGAGTACTAATGTAGTTGTTGTACACATACACACACTTACACACATACACACCCGTACACACATGCATGTACACATATACACAGGCATGCATGCACACAGATAGACACACACACATAAATACATGCATGCACTATGCACGCACACACACATACAAACACACACTCACAAAGTCTCCAACACTCAAGTAGGGAAATTACCCTTATACACACAGAGAGAGAGAGAGACATGACATTTTGAGTTGGAAATTTTTTAGAAGTCAAAACAAGCCATTGAATTGTCTGCCAGCCACACTGACTTCTTCCTGAATTTTGAACCCCTAAGAGGGAAACTTTTATATTGAGGCTGTCAGTTGGGTCTCAATTCATCTCTGTCCTGCACCCAGATGATTCAGTAATCAAAATCTCCTTCAAAGGACCAAGAGCTGAGTAACAGCAGCGAGAGAATGGCTTGTCCCTTCCACCCACTTCCAGCGGAAAGGAATAATGAAACACAGGATACACTTGGAGGGTTGATTTTTATTAAGCCTTTGGAGCTGAATTCGTTCAGAATTTTCATCTTTGGCAACTCTATCTGGGTGCAGGGTAAATACTCAAAGAAACAGAATTACTTTATTCTCAACATTTTTTGTAGAGCTAAGGTAAGATGCAGAGATATAAAGTTAAGTGGGAACAGTCTGGGATTCAGGGCTGGAAACCAAAGACAGGCTGCTCCCGTCAAAAGGAACATGAGACCAAGAAGAAATAGTTCTTTTCATAGGGATTTTCAGAAAGATTAAATCAAAGCAAGATGGTGAAGTGAGGAGAGCCTACAAAAAGGTGAGAAACGAAACTATCTTCCTGCCAGACACAAAAGCACGGTCTGCTAAGGAACGTGACAAGTGGGTTTTTCTCTAATTAAGCTGGGAAGGAAGGGAAGCATGGGACAGAGAGCACACTATGAGTTAGGGGAAAGGTCCCCATGCAGAAAAGAGTGCACCATGAAGAGCAGAACTGACTGGCAGGGGAAGCAAAGAAGCAAATGAAAGCTGCAGAGACAAGGGGACAAACAGACAGATATCTAGGACAGATCACCAAAAACAGATTTGCTGCAGGGATAGAATTATGGGAGAGGCAAACCAATGAGATGAGCAGAGAAACTCAGTCAGTGGTTGACAGACTCCTGGTGGAGCATCCTCCTCTTGCATCCCAGATCCAAGTTGAGAAGCTCTAAAAAGAAGGACCAAGTGGCTTTCTGAATGTGCTCTCTTGTTCACTGTTCAGTTCCCCAGCATCTCCACCAATGACTGGGGTATAATGAATGCTCAGTAGAGCAAGTATACAGTGAGTCGAAGAAGTAACTAACATGTGAAGAAGACAGAGTGAGGATAAGAAATTGCCTGTCAAAGTACCGCATAGTGATTGGTATCTGTTATCAAACAGTAGGTTCACAGGCGGGATGGCAAGGAACTGGCTCTGCTATAACTGAACCAAACTTGGTTTTCCCTAATTCAGGAACAGCCCAGGACCCAAATCAAACAGGCAGTGTGCTAAGCCAAGAGAGGCTGACTTTGGGAGTTGGTCATGGAGACATCTGTAGTCTCCACATCGCCCCTAAGACTCAAGCACACATTCAGGTGTCTGCATGTCATCACTTGACCTCCTTTGGAGATCATTTCTATAGTTTCCACACAATGCAAATAACCAGCCAAAGTCCTGGATATGTTCAGCCATTCAAAACCGCTAATGTCTGAATAAGAAATGTTCTATCAATCTAACAATTGGCAGGGAAGAATCCATGGTAAATGGCCATAGAAAAGGCAGATTTCCTAACAGCCCTCCACAGAATCAAAATTAAAGGCAGAGGGGTTGCCCAAGAAATATGGGGCCAGGATGGTTATGAATCTCCAAATGATTCATCTTCCCCACAGAAATCCCCAAAGTGGAAGACAACGCTGGCAAGGATATGTTGGTGCAAATGGCCTGACTGCGCTGCCTGGGGTATACCAGATGGCCTGACTGCTCCACCCTGAGTAGATCATGCTCAAAATATAGGGATATACTTAGGGTCTGGACAAATGTGGAGTTTTAAAGTAAAAAGCTGAACAGGTTGAAAATTCAACAATTCTTAGAGCAGTGAAATAAACAAAGTCGCAAGGTAAAGTCCTGTACCTGCACCAGAAGACAGGTAGGAAACGCCCAAAATTACAACACAAGAAACAATTGCCTCCACAGGACCTGGTGCTGATGCAGGGAAACCTGAGTTTAACTGATGAGTTAAGATGATTGGACAAACATGTGGGAGCTGATACTCCCAGATGACCTTGTCCTAAGTGGCTCTGATGCTTTTGTGACTTTAAAGTCCAGGAGCTTGAGTAGGTTTCCACAGTAGAAACACACACACACACACACACACACACACACACACACACACACACACACTTCCCCTGTACTTAGATGTAGAGGGAAGAAAAGGGGGCCATTTTTCCTTTTTTCGTTTTCTTGAAAAAAGATTCTTTTCTCATGTAATACATCCTGACTATGGTTCCCTTCCCTCTACTCCCTCCAGTCCCAACCCACCTCCCCTTCAGATCTGCTCTCTTTCTCTCTCATTAGAAAAGAACAGGCTTCTGAGAGATAATGACCAAACATAACCAAACACTAAACAAAAAACATCACGTCGAAGTTGGACAAGGCAAACCAACAGAAGAAATAGAGCCCCAAGCGAAGGCACAAGAATCAGACACCTGCTCATTCACACACTCAGGAGTCCCATAAAAACATTAAGCTGCAAACATATAATAGAAACGCGGAGGACCAGGTGCAGAGCCTTGCTGGCCCTGCACTTGCTGAATTCAGCCTCTGGAGGGAGCCATTTCTTAAATGCACCAGCTCATGCTGTTCTTTAACAATGTCCACCAGAAAGAGAAACTAGCTATAGAGGACATGCTGGTGCTTTCTCAGAACATTGGCATGGGTACTGGAAAATATTCAGCTGAAGCTAGATATAGCCTTTCACACGTGAGGAGGGAACATTTGTTCTAAAAGAAGACCTAAAAGACTGAAGAACACTTGTGACATTCCCAATGCAAGGGCCTAGGTGCCCTAAGATGGAGGCCTAGTCACAGAACTACAGGGGGCTCCCCTTCCCTGACTCCTCACTTCCACACTCCCAAAAGCCAAGCCTATGCACAAACTCTACCCAGTATATCGTGTCTAGAGAGCGAAAGAAAAAGTGCAAGGCATACTGAAGACAAAAACAGTGTGCAGAGGCGGAGCAAGTGTCAGAAGGAGCTGCAGGAGAGATGTCAGATTCCAGGGAACTGGGAGCAACTATGTGACTAGCTAGGTGCTCTGCCCCATGAAACAGGCACCCAGTGAGAGTAGTATATGCCGAAAATCAGTAATCATGATCGCAGCCTTGCTGGCCCACAAAACCCGGAAATGATACTACAGCAGAGGCAAAGACCCGCAATGGGCTTTTAGGATTTGTAGACACAGCTGTGGAAAGAGTCTTCAAGAGCCAGGAGTCAACTCTGCAAGCCGGAACAAGCTGTTGGAGGTAGCAGAACATTAGAAGACAGGAGGGAGGCTGGAGAGATGGCTAACGCAATAACAGCAGACTTTCCAGGAAGCTCAGAGAATACAAAGCAGGATAAATGGGGGTGAGGAGAAGAACGGCAGACAGAAATAAACAATCCTATATGTAGGGTCACAAAAGAAATCAAAGACACAGAAAAAATACTGAAATAGTCTGGAAGGGAAGAATACAAGCCCCTTTACCTATACAGAGGCAAAGATAAAAACATCACTCAGCTAACAAGAGGACAGTAGGCTGAAGGACTTGAGGTTTTAAAAGGAGAACGCACTAAATGAAATTTTCCCTGAAAAGTGAAAAAAAAAACCCTCAAACCTAGAAAACTGATGGGGTTTGTGTTATGTTTTTCATCTCTTTAAGAGACAAGCCATGCCCACTCCCGGCAGGGCCCGGCCCCGCCTCTCGCCATCTTAGATTCTCACTGTTCCTTTTTGGCATGCGCCTCCTCTTCTCCTGCTCCCTTCTCTCACTGTCTCTGTCCTTTCTCTTCTCCTTCTTCCCCCACTCTCTCTC
>LOEQ01000786.1:391040-412569 GCA_001685075.1 Bramus lutescens | reverse complement strand
AAGGAAGGAAGGAAGGAAGGAAGGAAGGAAGGAAGGAAGGAAAAGAAAATATTATTTTGAGTGAGACCCAGACCCAGAGAGACAATTATCACATGTACTCACTCATAAGTGGTTTTTAAACATAAAGCAAAGAAAACAGCCTACAAATCACAGTCCCAGAGAACCTAGACAACAATGAGGACATGAAGAGAGACATACATGGATCTAATCTACATGGGAAGTAGAAAAAAAAAAGACAAGATCTTCTGAGTAAATTGGGAGCATGGGGACCATGGGAGAGGGTTGAAGGAGGGAGAGGTAGAGAGGGGAGCAGAGAAAAATGTAGAGCTCAATAAAATCAATAAAATAAAATATAAAATAGAACATTGCATGCAATCTTTTCAACAAAGAGTCCTACAATAGTTAGATATAGTCATACTCAAAAATGTGCATTTAGCCACAGACCGAAAGGTAAAACATCACACTGCACAACTATGTGAAAATGGCAAAGGAGAAAGCCCAAATAATGTTGTATTCGATGGATGGTTTTCAGTTAAGACAGCAAATATAATCTGAGATGCAATAAATTGTCACTAACCTGGAAATGTCTCCTGCACCAAAGACACTGGGGAAACAGTTACAAAAGACCTATCTGATAAAGAATTGATTTTCAAAGTATACAAAAACTCTGAAAAGTTCATTAGAATTTAAGCAGGGGACCTAAGAGGTGGCTCAGAGAGGAACCTGACCCTTCCTAGAAGCCCTGGAACCTGGGTTCA
This sequence comes from Bramus lutescens, assembly GCA_001685075.1. NCBI lineage: Eukaryota > Metazoa > Chordata > Mammalia > Rodentia > Cricetidae > Bramus > Bramus lutescens. The sequence continues at coordinate 411,811 of LOEQ01000786.1, read as the reverse complement.
GTTCCTGACACCCGTAAGGCAGCTGCAACTCCAGTTCTAGAGGATCTGATGCCCTCTTCTGGCTTCTACAGGCACTGCATGCATGAGGCTCACAGACAAGCGAGCCATAAACATAAAATAAAAAATAAATAATTTTTTAAAAGGAAACTATGGACCAATAAAAATGTGCCAAATATCACAATATATCTTGTTAAAAAAAAAGAAACACTGGTGGTAAATTAACACCTGGAAAGAAACCATAAGACATGTGCCATCAGGTAAAGGCATCATAGTGTGACAATGAAATACCACTACACATCGACAAGAGTGTCTAAATCCGGAACAGTGACAATACTGAATGCTGGCAAGGATGTGGGACAAAAGACACTCTCATTCACTGCCAGTAAGAACACAAAACAATGCAGACACTTTGGAAGACTGCTTGACTATTTTTCCTAAAACTAAAAATTGTCTTACCATATAACCCAGCCATAGCATTTCCCTACATATTTACTCAAATGAGTCTAAAATGTACGTTCACAGAAAACCTAGCGTGTGAGTGTTTATAGTAACTTTATTAATAATTGCCACCAAGACGCCCTTTAGTAGCAGGCTAAGTAAACTGAGGCATACCCAAACTAGGACTGGATTGTTATTTCATGCTAAAACGTGTTAAGCTAGTGATGAAAAGATGTGGAGACCTAAATGCATATTGCTCCCTCAAGGAGGGTGACCAGAAAAGGCTGCGCCCCGTAGGAGTCCGGCTGTGTGACATTCTGACAAAATCTGAAATGTGGAGACAAGAAATGCATGTTTTCAACCATGTGGGGGTATGGGGGGTGGAGGGAAAGCATACAGTGCCACCGGGGAAGTGAAATACTCTATGATCCCCAACAATCCTTGTCATTATACATGTGACCAGTCCCATAGAACACAAAACCGAGACTGAACCCGGATGTGAGCTGTGGCTTCTGAGAGTGACAGCAAGTAGACATCCATCCCTGAGGACAAGTGTACTGCTGAAGAACACTGTTAACGGAGGGTCGTGCAAAGGCACGTGTGGGGTAGAGGTGTATGGGACTGTGTGTGTGTGTGTGTGTGCGTGTGCATGTGTGTGAGAGAGTTGAGGTACAAACATGCTCTCCATGTGGAGGCCAGAGCAGGACATTGGATCTTTTCCTCTGTTGCTCTCATCTTGATGCCTGAGACGAAGCCCGCCCCTGAGCTGGAAGTTCACCATTTTGCCTAGGTAGTCAGCAAGCTCCTGGGAGCCGCCTGTGTCTACCCCATGTCGGATTACAGGTGTGTGCAGCTATGCCTGTTTTTTTTACATGGGCGCTGGAGATTTGAACTCAGGTCCTCATGCTTACAAAGCAAACGGTTTCACACACTGAACCATCTCCTCGGCACCTAAACTGCGTTTTAAAAAAATGAAACCAGGAGCTCGTCATTGGAAGGTAGCCCTCTCTTGGGACTAAGGATGCTACTGGCCCACGGGAGCTAAATGATGTCCCAGGACGAAGCCCCTCTGCTGTCTATCATCCTGGAATGACACTGTCAGACATTCTCATCTCTTCCTGGGCATTAAAACAGAGGCGATTTTCTGCTCCGCCTCATCTCATTCATTTTCTTAGTTGATCTCATCACCAGGGCACTGAGGCAAGGTCCACATTCCCACGTGTCTGGATTGGCACGCTCCCCGACGACTTCAGAAATGTACGTGGTGGTGTGCACTTAGGAACCCTGAAGGAATTCCTCTCCCTAATTGGGAATGGAGGGATGAGCAAACAGCGAGAGAAACAGTGTGTTGGTTCAATCTTCACTGCTGTCTCAAGATCAAGATGGCATTCCAGTTGCTACATGATGTTACATGACTGGGCAACATGTAGCCAGTCGCTCAGCTTAAAGGAGAGCAGCTGGGTAGCTCTTGCTGAGGGCGAACCCCACTCCCTTTCCTTCCTTAGAAACAAAACCGGGATTTTATTCAAAGGCACAATGTAGCAGTCAAAAGAGTATGTTTCCTTTTCCCTTGAGGGCAGATACGGTGAACAAGAGTAAAGGGGACAGAATGTGTGTCTCTGTCTCCACCAAAGCCCTTAGTGGACAACGCGGACCATGAAATCGCCGAGAGCAGGTGTCACGTGGTAAACACTGTTGGATGGAAGGACGAGGACCCCGTTTTCTACTGAGCTGGTGTGTACCACTTCTTACTCACTTGTCAACCTCCCCTGCCCTGCCCCTACCCTGCCCTGCCCCTATCTTACTCCGTCATAACTTTCCTGCCTCAAGTCCAGTACCATGATTACAGCGATGAAACTGCTGACAGAATGCCTTTCATTGCAGGAGAAATAAACTCCCAAAATGGTTACGCCAAACACATTCTCTAACTGATAGACCTTTCTCAAGCTTGTCTATGACTCGCTTCCAGGTTAACCCCAACAGTTGTAGTGCTCAGGCCAGGGGGGATACATGCAGCCCCTAGCCTGGTGGGGCTGTGAAGAAGGTGCAGGGCTCAAGCGTTTATTTCAGTGTGGATCAGAACGGTTGCCCACAGAGAGCAGGCGGGAGTTCCGCAGGGCGGGAACTCTGTAAGGTCTGTCCCTGTAAAGGCCCGGACTACGTCCTAGTGCGCAGCAATCTGCAACCTGGGTAACAAGGACTGAGGGCTGACGTGACAGACCCAGGTCCTTACCTGTAGCTCACCCCCCAGCATGCACTGATTTCAATTCCTGCGCGGAACCTGCCTGGTCCACGTGGCCTGCCCAGTACAACTGGGAAAACCGGTTCCGTGAGCACGAGAAGATCCAAACTTCAGCGTGTATCTGTGTGCCTTGGGTGGTTTCTTCATTCAGTTAGCTGCTGAAAGGCTTATCTGGGGCCGTGGGTCTCTGTGTTCTGTCAGTTGGATAATTACAGAGGACGGGAATGCTTGCCCAGTCAGGCAAGTATGAGTGAAGGAGCATTGAGCAAAAAATAGGAGCTTCGGGGACTTCAGGTTCCAGCTTGCTAATCACATTAGTTTATTACTTTCCTCATGGGCTGTACTGTGTGTGTCTATGTGTGCATGCATGTGTGCGTGTGTGCCTGTGAGTGTGTGTGTGTGTGGGTTTAAATATTCCATGATGGTGATTTTTGACATCTTAAAAACCTTTCTGGCTTACCTATCCTTCTCCTGACCACTTCCTCATTGTTTGGGTCTTGACTCAAAGGCCAGTCCACCCTTCACCCTCTGCTCTTGCGGTGAGGGTTAGGAGCTGCTCCTCAGTGCTGCCCCAGGCTTGCCCTGGATCGCAGCATCTCTCTCACTATCTGTGGGTTCCCTGCCCTTCTGCACATCTGGGAAGACAGGCTAATCTTCGAGGCCATCCCCACAGCACTGGTTCCCGGCAGAAGCTCAAGAAACCCCGTGGAAAGATGAAATGAGCAGATGATTTCTGATAGCTGAGCCCTCTTTGATGGTCACTGACCTGGTGATGAAAGAGACATTCCCAGATGATTGTTCAGGAACTTTCCAAAACAGTCTTTGTCCTTCGGTCTGCATTTAGAAATGCCCTGGACATGTGGACATGTGGACATGTGGACATGGGACAGAAGCGCCCATAAGGAATCAGACTCTAGTACTTTTGAAGGGGAAAGATTGGGGTGGTCTCCCATTTTTATGGTGCTAGAAACCCAGACTATTATTGTATCAGCTCAGTTCTCATTAATAAAACAGCCCTTGCCTTCTCATCTGGGCTCTGGACATCAATGCAAGCGCTGATTGTCCCCAAGCATTGCTAATTGTATAGCGACACCATTTATATCGTAGAATAGGAAGTGATATACATATCTAACCATAGCACAGCATTGGTTAAATAAACTATGGCACCCTCAACTGAAGGATTTGCCTGTAGGCTTTGACAATAGTGCCTATGATATAATCTGAAGTTAAAGGCAAGACGTAAAATCCCAGTGACTGGCGTCATGCCAAATACACAAATACATGCCTGAACTATGAGACGGCAGAATATTAACAGTGACTGTGTTGATGTAAAGGCTGTGGGTGATTCTGTTTCCCTGTGCTTTTCTCTAATTCTCTCTCTCTCTCTCTCTCTCTCTTTCTCTCTCCTTTCCTCCCTCCCTCCCTCCTCTCTTCTCCTCCCTCTTTCCTTTTCTCTCTTGGCAGTTTTGCAGTCTCCGGGTTGAACCCATGCCTCATGCATGCTGGGTAGGTATGCCCCAGAAAGCTGTATCTCCAACCCTATGATTTTTAATGTTTTCCTTTCATGGTGAAAACTCAAAATCAGGAAATCTCTTCCTCGCTAATTGAGAACATTGCTATTTTCTGCTCTAACATTTTTGGCTCATGGTATTGAGACCAAAGACCTTACAGTACAGCCATGGAAGCAGAGAGGAAAACACAGTTCTGCATCCAGGCCAGCAGCTCACCAGGGCTAATGTGCAGGGGAGGGTGGGGGTGGGAGAGAGCTCTGACAATCCACCAACCATTTCTCAAACGTTCACTTCGCAAAGCTGTGTGGAGTTAAGTATTACTGTTACCCCATTTTATGATAAAACAGAGACAGTGTAACTAAATGTTCACCAGTGAGTGGGAGCATGACCCTGGATCAGTGCGGTCTCCTCTGCTCACGAGTACAGTCTATGCCACACTTCCTTTGCACGAGGGTGCTTGGGTCAGACAAAGGCGCGGTGTCTGTTCCCAGGTTCAGCCTATACAGATTCTGTGCTGAGTGGTCCCAAGCTGAATGCAACCTGGCTGAGATGGTCTTGAGTAACCTCTGACTCCTCACGTTATCCCAGAGACCTGAGCATGGCATGGCCCCAAAGTTGTCCTCCTCACTCGTAACTCGATTGCTTTTGGGGCAACAAGCCTGTTTATAAATGCTTTTGGAGGGGCCAGTGTTGCAGACCCCAGCTAACAAGAACACTGTACGTGGCAGTTTTCTAGCTAAAGAGAAAGGATGTGTTAATCCCACCAGGTGAGAATACGACCACCACCACCATTTTGAGCCAAATCTGAAGCGAGTTTTAATTAAATATTGGATGACGGACACTGGTCAGGTCCATTCTGGGAACTAGGGGGAGACTTGAAACACAAGGCACTGGTGAGATTCTCAAGTCCCAGGGGGCAATTTACACTGGGGAAAGAGATCTACTGTGAGGACAAGACAGGTTAGTCATCAGGAGGGCGGTACCCTTAAGTATGAGGGAATGTCAACCCTCCCCCTGGACCTTTCTGCCTCCCTTCCCAACTTGGGTGACCTCCACAAGGTCCAACTAAGAGAGCACATGAAAACGAGAGTGCAAACCCACCAAGCTCCTTCTCCAACTCTGTAAAAAAGGCCGAGGCACACATGATTTTGTTGAAGGACTGCTCCAACTGGGTGTCACAGCAAGAGATGGGATGCAACTTCAGCTCTGTGGGGAATCCAGGGTATCAGACAGTACCCACCAGGTGACTCCCCCCATGATACCTAAGCGGCAGTGTGCACCATGGCAACAGTTTATTATTTATAATCACACAGTTTGGGGTTAGGTGCCGCGCCTGCACAGCCTGGAACCGAAACCGAGTGAAGGACGTCAGGATTGAACACGCATTACACACCCTCTCTAGCTGCTGGTAGAAGCCCTTTATTGAACAGCATCACAGAGGTTTTATACCTAACACAGCCAGGCGGGCCAACAGCATGATCCTTGATCAAGGCCAGAGCAATGCGTGTTCAGGAAGCAGGGTTGGTAAACTATGACACAGCTCTCAGAAGCTCAAATCACTAACGGGGAAAAGCAGCTGGAGGCCAGGACTCCAAATGGTCCCAACATCTCTGCCCTATTATTTTTTATAAGACAGAAGACCCTCCGGACTTAGGACATCCTGCCCCCAAGGTATTGCCCATTCGTGGCTACCGCTTATCCAGTATCTGCAGCCAAACTTGCATGGATTCAGGCTGTGCAGCCATCGCTAGGAGTGCCTGTCGGGTGACACTCATCTGATTCTGTTCCTGGCGGCGCAATCGACAGAGGATCCAGACACATAGCCCTAAACCAAGTATCCCCAGGACTGACAATGCCAATGAGCCAGACCAGCGCTGCAACCATCCCTCTGCTTTAGCCGTCCAAGCCCATTAATCTCTGGCCTGGAATCTGGCTTAAATAGCACGCACTAACGGGGTGGTAAAATTAACAAAGGTAATATTCCAAACCTCTCTCATATGACGGTTGAACTCCATTACAGTAGCAGAAGCATGCAATACAGTGCCAGGAGTAACACACATAGCATGATTAACTGTTGAAAAGTCCAAAGATAGTCCACTTGCTCCTGAACCAGAGCCACTTGTTGGTTCAAGGTCAATATGCTCAATTGAATATGTCCATTAAGATCATTTTGAATGTCCAAAGCATTGCTGACTCCTTCAGCCAGCTGGTTGACAGACTCAGCCGTCTGCACAGTCTGGGAGAGAGCATCTCCTGCAGCAGTAGCTGTGCTGGGAGAGATAGCAATAACGGCAACCATGGCTGCGGTGATTCCAAAATCTCGTTTGCCAATACTCCTGACGCCACCGCGGCGTCCCCCAGGCCGGGTACCAACTGGGGAGGGGCAATGTGCCTTCCGCCACAGCCACCTAGCTAAGCTCTGCTCCAGCTGCCTTCTGACCCCAGCCACATTCACTCTGGGTCCAAACTGGTGCATGGAGTGGAGCAGAACTCAAGGAAGCAGGCTTGCTGCTCCAGAACCACTGAAGGGGCCCCACTTAAACAATCTTTTAGGGAATTTGGGCATCGTCAACCTGTCTGGCTACTTCCTGCTGAGTGGGGGAGGGGTGTGATGCATTCTTGAGGGTATTTCACAGCAACATTTCAGGGGGTCTCAGTCTCATCCTCTGTAGAAACAAAAGCAGAACCTCTTTTCCAAAGCATTAAATCCTTAGGCCTGTATTTTAAAGTCAGAATACCTTTCTTAATAGTTCCCAGAATCAAAGGTCTTTCTCCAGTCCAGAACACAAAAGACAACACAATCCACATAATAACATACATCTGTACACATTCTATCTTTTTGAGGCCTTCAATTCACCCTTCTGCCTCCTGTTTATTGCTTCCCTACTGGCCAGTCTTCCAAAGTGTGTCCCTCAAAGTGTCTCTGAGGATGAAAACACACATACTCCTTTTAATCTGACTTGGCTTGTTCCCAGTCTGCAACATTTAGACCTTACTGCTATCTCATCTTGATTCCCCAATATGTCCCTGCGGGCCCGGGATGACCCTGCCTGCTTACCCCTCTTTCTCTGATCTCCGTAAAACCTCCCCTTGCTGCGCCTGCACGACCTGGAACTGAAACCAAGCGAAGGATGTCAGGATTGAACACGCATACACACCTCTCAAGCTGCTGGTAGAAGAAGCCCTTTATTGAACAGCCCCACAGAGGTTTTATACCTAACACAGCCAGGCGGGCCAACAGCATGATCCTTGATCATGGCCAGAGCAATGCGTGCTCAGGAAGCAGGGTTGGTAAACAACTTTGACACAGCTCTCAGAAGCTCAAATCACTAATGGGGAAGAGAGTTGGAGGCCAGGACTCCAAACAGTCCCAACAGTTAGGAAAGACCTTTAAGTTTTTAGTTTACCACAGGGTCCATCTAAATATGACCTGGGAAGGAAGAACACAGTGCTCCCTGTTCACAACTATGAAAATTAAGGCTTAGATAATATTTACTCAAGTTCATCTAGTTGTCAGAACAGTTAGAATTAAGTCCTCAGTTCACACTTCCAAGATATGCCCCTTACTCATCGAATGTAGGGGAGAATCATCTACAGAGACCACTCGACCCTTTCAAAAGATTATAACAGTTCTTTAATGTATGCAATTTTTGAGGAAACCCGAAGTGGGACATTCCAAAGGGCTAGAAACATTGCTCTCCCCCAACCAGGCATAATCCAAAAGCAAAACAAAATGAAACACAGCAAAACAGGGCATGATGCTGACAGGTTGGAACAGAAGCTTTCTTTTTAATTCCTCTTGCTGGACGGCTTCCTTACAGAAGCTTAGGACTGTAAGAATGGGATGAAGGAAGGCTTTGGGTCCCGTTCCAAAAGCACATACCTGAGCCAAAAATACTTCAAGGGATACCTTTGCTCTTGCTGTGATTGTCACTGTGAAGCTGAGACCACTGAAAGGGACTCAAAGAACAAATGGTGAGCCAATAATAGAGCAGAGGAAAGAAACCAAGAGTCACGTGTTTGACCCACGGGTCTCTCTCCCCCACTTAGCCTGCATTTCAGTCTGATCTGGTCACAACAGGAAGCAGCTGGTGGAGGAGAAAGTGCCTACCTGGGGACAGCATCCATGACTGGCGAAAAGGTGTGTGTGCCGAGGGTGCTTGGGCATAGTCACTGTGTATGTGTGCCGAGGGTGTGTTTGGGTATAGTTGTTGTGTGCATCAGAGACAGTTGAAAGGAAAGCTGGGGATGCATGAGAAGATCAAGATGAGCAAACTGAACTTCAAGACGCAGAGACAATGGGGACAGAAGCCAGAGTCCCATAGTGTCGTCATGAACTTCCCTCCTGCCCATGTTTATACATTGCTGACGGCTCCAGGCTAAAACTGTCACGGCATAGAATAGAACAGAACAGAGAGGCACAGAGCTGAGCAACTGATTCTCATGCCTGTGTATTCCATCTGTGCCTGTCTTGGGTGTGCATCTGAAAGGGACGCAATGGTGAGTCAGTCACAGTGCTGAAAGCCTAAATTCATACACACATTCTAAACAAGCAACTAAATTATTAAAATTACAGTCTGGAGTGTATATTTAATGGTAGGCTCTGACAACCCAGTCTTAATGCGGAACCCCCACTAACATTGTGAATGGGCCCCTCCAGACATTCATTGGTCATTTCTGAGAAAATATCACAGAGTTGAAGGAGTGACATTGGTTCTAAGACCTCAAGGAATAACCGTGACAAAGGCAGGTGAGTGAGTGGGACAGAACTAGGAGCTGAGAAAATCGAGAGGGTACAGTGATGGTGGCAGGTTTTATTAATGAAGAAGTCTTTCAAATGTCTTAGAAAATGTCTATCTATACATACTATCACACACACACACACAGCCCGTAAACATTCAAAACGTAACCAAAGCTTAAAAGCTAGTGAACATAGTTATAGAGTGGTTCATTATACCTTCCTTGAAACTTTCCTGGGCCTGAAGTTTTCAAAATCAAAACAAAATTTTAAAAAGTATATGAAAGAATAGTCCTGCTCTGTGGTGGGCCCTGTCCTGTGGAGTTGGCATGAAGCACTGAGACTCAGCCAGCAAAGCCATCCCAACAGTTAACACCTTCACGCTTCTCCTTCTGTGTCTGCTCTCCCAGCACTGATGACCGTCATGTCAGCTAGTGTGCAGGGCGCTGTCCTAGCCTGCACCACTGTACTGCCTATCACGGACAATGTCCATAAACAAGGTTCCCCGTGAACCAAGCTGACCACCCAGAGATTCTTCCTCGTGTGTCACCCTTCACAGCCACAGGAGACTTGAGCAAAGGCAATGGACCTCAAAAGCTGCAGGGCAGCATGCTCCAAAGCAGCCTGCCCTCTGCAACTGCTTTCCTCCTCCTTTATTTCATGATCAAAACAAATTCCTGCCAGGCATGCTGGCACAGCCCTGAAGTCCCAGCACTTGGGAGGTTGACAAGGGATTACCATTCGCGCGAGGCCAACCTGGGCTTCAGGGAGACCCTGCCTCAAGAGGAAACACCCTGTATGTTCCTGTGCAGCCATTGGTGGGTGTTGTAAGACCTTATCATTTCCCCTGGTGAGCAAGAGGAAGGCTGCTGACCGCACACAGCTCTGAGCTTGCCTCTGCTTGGGGTTCCCCTGGCTCCCGTGGAAACAGATGTTTGTTCCTGAGCAGACACAGTGTGGCTGTTCTGATCTCTAATTCAATTTTCTGGTTGCTTAAAAGTCCAAAAGAACTTTCCAGGTGGGCTCGAAACCCAGCCAAAGGGAATTCTGCTTTTTTTCATAACCTGTCTGTGCTTCCAGTAAGTTCTGAAAAGGGAACTAGGCCCACCATGTCAAAATCTCTGCTCAGACAGGGGGGTTTGGGAGAGGAATGGTTTGTGCGCAGGAGCGTGCACTCTGAGTGTAAAGGCATCATTCTGCCAAGGAAATAGGAAATAGGAAAAGGCATGGTGCATACCTCCTGGGAGCTGTAAGTCACTGGAAATCAGTCTCGGGGTGTGAACTAAATCCAGGCCAGCTCACACGTCAACGCTGTGCTGTTTAGACCGTGGAGAACTTTGAATACTTTCTTCACTGCTGATGCTAGGCCAGCGCTAATTCACTTACAGATGATGCTTACAATCTGTAAAACTAGTCCAGGAAGTCTCCAAAAGGGCCTGGCACACGTGTTCACCATCTGGCAGGGGGTGGTACTGAGTGGGCCAGCTGCCACCTGCTAGTACTTATCTTAATAGGCTCCTCAGCCTACAGCAAGTTTGAGATGCTAGACAGCAGCTTAAAAGACAACCTAAGGGTTTAAAAGGTAGAATTTAAAGTCTGCCAAGAGGTAAAGGGATGCTGCATCATTTATGCTTTATTTTACATTTATTTATTTAGTTAGTTAGTTATTATGTACACAATGTTCCGTCTGCATATATGTTTGCACATCAGAAGAGGGCACAAGATCTCATTCCATATGCTTGTGAGCCACCACGTGGTTGCTGCGAATTGAACTCAGGACCTCTGGAAGAGGAATCTGTACTCTTAAGCTCTGAGCATCTCTCCGGCCCCCATCATTTACACTTTTTTTTTGTAAGTCTCACTATTTAGCCCAAGCTGGCCTTAAACTCACTATATTGCCCAGTTTGGCCACAAACTTGCAGAAATCCACCTGCCTCAGTCTCCTAGAATTAAAGGCAGAAACCACCACTCCTGGTTGATTCTCTTTACAAGCATGTTGTTGGAAGGGGTATACTTGTTTATCTATATAGGTGTACGAATGTGCACGTGGAACCAGAGGCTGACCTTAGCTGTTGTCTTAGGGTTTCTACTGCTATGGCCATGGCAACTCTTATAAAGGAAAACATTTAATTGAGCTTACAGTTTTAGAGATTTAACCCATTATCACCATGGTGTCATGCCAGCAGACATGGTGCTGGAGAAGCAGCTGATAATTCTACATCTTGCACAGGCAACAGGAAGTGGTCTGTCTCACTGGGCATGGCTTGAGCGTAGGTGAGGCCTCAAAGCCCACCTTCATAGTGATACACTTCCTCCAATCAGGCCATACCCCCTAACAGTGCCACTCTGTTTGGGGGCCATTTTCTTTCAAACCATCATGGTGTCTTTCCTCAATTGTCCTCCACCTTTTTATTTTTGAGACAGGGTGTCTCAGTGAGTCTGGAGCTCATCAGTCCTGCTACTCCCCTGGGTAGTGAGCTTCAGGCATACACTTGGGTTCTTCCCCTTCTCCCCCAGTGCTAGGGTCACGGGTGTGTGCCTCCATGCCTATTTTTTAAAGTGGGTTCTGGGGATTCAAACTTAGGTCCTCATGTTTGCACACAGGCATCTTACACACTGGGCCACCTTCCAGCCCCACAAAAAACATTTAAAATGTTCGTTTTAAAAGTGGCTCGGGTGTCTAGAGGAAGGACTCAGAAAGCCTCAACTCTGACAGAGGAGCTCTTGGCTGGTGGTGGCTGCTGGAGGTAGGAAAGTCACTTTACCTTAGGGAGTGGCTTCTGACAGGTTGCTCAAGCCTTAGCGGAAGATGCCACACTCAAATGTGTATGGGCACATTAATTGGGCTTGATCAAGTTATGAAGAAGAGGAGACCAAGTTTGGAGGGAGATGTATTAGGGTGTGAGATGAGTTGAGAGAAGGACTAGCTGGGTGCATAGAGTCAAGATATAGTGTACATATGTGCGAAAATTCCAAAGAATAAAAAAATCAATAAAAATGTCTCTGATAGTTATTCAATTAAAATTTCCATGTTCAAGTTAGGAGGAATTGTTGGACAGAGGGGTAGTTATTATTCTAGACTCCTGAGCTAAATCTCCTTTGCTTTATGGGTAAAAATTTGGTGAAAAAAATGGCTATGATGGCTAGTTTTACTTGTCAACCTGATATAATCTAGAATCACCCTAAAGGAGTCTCAGTGAGGAGCTGCCTAAATTAGGGTGGCTTGTGGGGATATCTCTTGGGGATTATCTCGATTATCCCACTGTGGGTGGCACCATTTCCTAAGCAGGGATTCCGGATTATATGAGTAGAGAAAGTGAGCTGAACACTTGCATGCATGTGTGGGATTCCCCTCTGTATGCTGTGAATATATTTTATTACCATTGGTTAATAAAGAAGCTGCTTTGGACCTATGGCAGGGCAGAATAAAGCCAGGCAGGAAATCAGAACAGAGATAAAGAAAGAAAGTAGGCAGAGTCAAAGAGATGCCATATAGCTGCCAAAGGAGACAAACACTGGAGAATCTTACAGGTAAACCATGAGCCTCATGGCAATACAAAGATTAATAGAAATGGATTAATTCAAGATGTAAGAGTTAGCTAATAAGAAGCCTGAGCTAATAGGTCAAGCAATGTTTTAATTAATATACTTTCTGTGTTATTATTCAGGCCTGGGTGGCCAGAAATGAATGAGCAGTCTCATTTTACACACATGCATTAATTCATTGCTCTCTGCTCTCGACTGTGGATGTGATGAGACTGGTTATTTTAAGTTCCTACAGCCTTTACTATGATGATGGGTGATCCCTAGAACAATGAGGGATGATCCCTAAAACAATGAGGGTTGATCCCTAGAACAATGAGGGTTGATCCCTAAAACAATGAGGGTTGATCCCTAGAACAATGAGGGATGATCCCTGAAACAATGAGGGTTAATCCCTAAAACAATGAGGGTTGATCCCTAGAACAATGAAGGTTGATTCCCAGACCAATGAGTATTGATCCCTAAAACAATGATGGATGATCCCTAGAACAATGAGGGTTGATCCCCAGAACTGTGAGCCAATTAAATACGTGCTCCCTCATGTTGCTTTTGTTAGGATGTTTTATCAAATAACAAGGAACAAAATTAAAGCAATGGCCTAGAAAACAGTAGCATCCCAATAGCAGTGGACACATGTGGCTCCCAGATCTTGTGCTTTAAATACTCGTCCCCACTAAGGGGACCCGGGACTTGGGAGAAACAGCCAATGCAGAATGAGAGTAGGAAAACTCATGTGAAATTAGCATAGGCTGTTGTGAAAACGGGGGTGGGGGTGAACAAGGATGGGTTGGACTAGGGATGTAGCCCTGAGGTAAAGGGCTCACCTACAAGGCCCAAGGCCCTGGGTTTAATCCTCAGCACTGCAAAGAAAAGAAAAAACAAATTAGTCTGAATGGATTAGGCCAAAAGTGTGGTATGAGTCTATCTGTAATGCCTCAAACTGAATAAACTAAGGTAACTGGATCATTAAAAAAAAAAAACAACCATTAGGTGTGATTCATTTAATAAAGAATCCATGGGTCTAAAATAAGCAACAACAACAAAAGATGCAAACATTCTTCCTTACAGAAGAATGCCAACCAACAGATGCAGAAGAAATGACAGCTACGAATCCTTATTTCGCATTCATCATGGGCACAACTGATTTAGGAAGCATTGCCAATGTAAGCTAAAACTATTGGGTAAAAATTTGATGAACATAAAATATTTACAGGGTCTCATAGTACATTAAACATTGAGACTTTGCATAACCCACCCATCTATCACAAAAGGAAAAACTTAGGCATCTTTAGGCAGAGAAACTTGGCAGAGGCCACCTTTACCAAGCAATCGAAGTTCATGCCACCAAGACGTGACAGCGTGGAATCATGCACCTCTTGCTGCATGCAGAGAAGAGCATGAGATCGCTAGAGTAGCAGGCTTGTCCCAAATGCATGCTCTGTGTCCAACAATAAGGAGATATGAGCAAACCTACCTGAGCCATTCTACACGGAAAATGACCTTGGCCAGTCCATTTCAAAGATGTCAACCTCGTAAGATTAAAGAAAAGACTGAGAAACTGTGCCAGATCATAGAGAGACAACACAACTCACTATAATGTGTAACCTTAAGTTGGGTACTGGGCTAGGACTCTAATTAGCGCTGGGTCCTTAAATTGCTGAACTTGATAAGAGCATGTCTATTATGCTAAGTGGCTTTGATAGCAGGAAAAACACTCTGAGATTCTTAGGAATGAAATAGCATGATGTTTAATAACATTCTCAAGAGATTTCAGAAAATACAGATGAATGTGTGCGCGCACGGACGTGGGAAGAAGAACACGCAAAGGAGACGAGGTGCTAATCATTCATTGGTCAGTCTAGGAGCGAGAGATGCAGGCATTCTCCTTGAGGGTTTCACATTTCTCCAAGTTTCAAAGCCCAAGTTTTAAACAGAAACGACTTCAAAATGAAAGTGAAACCTAAGGAGAAAAACTTCAAAGGCATCCTTTCTGCGAAGGCTCCCGCGGTGACTTTCCTACAGCCTCCCGCGGTGACTTTCCTACAGCCTCCCGCGGTGACTTTCCTACAGCCTCCCCCACCCGTCTTTTCATCAGCGCCAGGCATGGATACTCTGCCGACATCCTTCCAGCGCTCGCGTTCCCCAAGCACCTGTCATGCTCTCGCTTGTTATGTGGCAACCTGCCCAGCCTGCTGCTCCCACAAAAACTGAGCTCTGTAGCCATCAGTGATCTTTACCTTGGAAGAGCTGGCCCTGTCGTTCTTATCTCCCCCACGGTCGCTTTCAGTGTGAAAAACGTTTGTGTTTGGGTTTATGCTGGCAGACAAGAAGATCAGCACAATCAAGATTCTGTCTTCAGGGAATCTCTATTGTGCGGAAGATAAAACAAGCACAAAGCGAATGAGATAAAATGCAAACACGGTGAGGATTGAGATTGGAGCCATGAGGCAGAGAAGCGAACACTGCAGAGGCTATCAGCAGGAACACGGACAGAAAGACAGACAGATGCTAAGCCTCTCTCACCCAGCAGTCCTTGGGTTGGAAGGAGCTGGGGATGAGAGTGGGGGAGACCTGGTGAAGCCAGCATAGTCAAAGGTCTTGGAAGTAAAAGAAGGACTCGGAAGGTCATGTGTCTGCAGCGCACAGCTAAGGCAAGATGGTGCGGGACAAAGATGCTAAGGCAAGATGGTGCAGGATGCAGACAAAGATGCAGATAAAGAACAAATGTGGCCTTTGTCCCTGGGTCTCAGCTTAGAGCTTTGAGGAGCCTGGCATGCCTTCATTGCTAGGCCAGTCTTTGTCATGCTCAAGAGGTGACTCAAGTGAATCACTAGAGCCTCAAGATGGGGACAGATCCTCAGAAAGACAAGCCAGATGACTGGAAGGTTGGCACTGGGAGAGGAGGAGACTGCAATGGACTGGATCACCTGACACACGATGCTGTCAGCCATGCCTAAATAACAAAAGACAATCAAATCTCTGGACATGACAGCTTGGTAACGCCTACGGGCTGGTGACCACTTTGCTGTGCAGGGAAGATGATGCTCCTTGACCCCACAGGGACAAGGTGTGGCAGCTCTGAGCCCTGGACTCTTCCAGACCTGCTGAGATGATTTCATTGCTGCCTGAGATGTAGCCTTTGTAAGAAACACAGCACCTTCCTGAGTTCTGAGCCAGGCAGTCGATTATGAATGAAGGCTGCAGACGTCCTGGGTTTGTTGCTGACTAGTTAGAAGCATGGTAGACTAGAGACTCCAGCATTGTTCTGGAGTTTTTCCATCGGGTACCGGAAATGTGGGCCGCCATATGGACGACTGAGCCACGAGCACCAGGTTAGCACCACCGCTGAACTGAAGTACACTGAATTGGGATGGAAATAGAGAACTGATAGGCATAGACGTCTAGCCACAACAAGGAGACTGGATTTGAACCCATTTGCAAGGCTAAGCCACTGAAAGTCTTGGTTTCTTTTGCTTGAGAAGGGTTTAATTCTCAGTCATTTCCCAAGCTGCAACATGGCACGGGTGAGGACTGAGGCAAGAAGACCCATTCTTTGCTTCAAAGCAGGGACCCAATGCAGGGCCTCGTGCCTGCTAGGTAACCTCTCCAGCTCTGAGCCACATCCCAGAACAGGGACTGTGGCAGGAACTAGAGATGACAAGTGGGCACAGTAGATATAAAGGAAGGGAACAAGAGACTGGCTAGTGATGGTTATAGGGATGGTGAAGCCATGGTGACAGTCCCATTTCTGCTGGGAAACAAGAGAGAAACATTTTGGGGCTCTGACTTTGGTTTTGAACACAGTGAGTTCAAGATCCAACAACACCCCCTGAAGTGTTGGGTTGGCATCCATTTGCTCCTTCACTAAGACATATTGTAAGTCACTGCCACACAGCAAGTAAGGACAATCTCCTCTCTCAGCCTTGCATTCCCTGCTTTTCCTATCTAGAGAAATCCTGCACATCTTTCAAGATTCACCTGGAAGAAACCTGGTGTTTAGTTGGAGCTGAGGAGATGTCTCATTCAGTAAAGTCTTGCCGAGAAAGCAAGCAGACCTGAGTTCAGATCCCCAGCACCCACATAAAAACTCGGCACACCGCCCACATGCTTGTAATCCCAGCCCTGAGGAGGTAGAGATATGGGGACCCCAGGGACATGCTGGTCACCCAATCTAGCTGAATGGAAATTTATCTTTAAAAATAAGTTGGACAGCAATTACAGAAGACTACAGATGCTATCCTTTGGCCTCCCTGTGCACACACGTGTGCACACTTGCACACACATGTACACACACATGCAAATGCACCAATGTCATGCTGAGTATTGGATCTGGACCACACTGAAGCCTGTCAATCTATTTCTTCAGTCGGATGGTGTTGTAAGGATGCTGTCACTCCACACCACACATGGTGGTCACTCTCTGCCTCTGCCCAAGTGTCTCCCTCACCTTCCCCTCTTTCTCTGCTTAGATAAATCCTTTTGATCTTTCAAAGGGCCCTTTCAAAACCTGTGGGCAGCATTAGGTTTTCTCCAGACACCCCAGCTTATATTCATATTTCTGCAGCCAGAACAGACAGTGGGAAGCCTCTGAATAATTTAAGTTCACACTGTCTCGCAGGAGACTGTCCTTACTGTACACAAGTCTAGTCAGCATGGTTAGATTGTAAGCCCCTGTGACAAGAGCCATTTCTTTCACAGCTCCCTGAATTCCTCAGAAGCCCAGTGTGGTTTCTGTGCCCTCAAAGGGGACTCACAGTGGATTTAAACAAAAACAGTGAACGATTTCATGGAACATGGATGAAACCAAGCAAACGTTTCTAGCTTTTAAAATAATTTTCTAATGCAAGGTTAGAAATGTCCGTACGCCGTGTGAAGTTCAGTCAGTTTTGCTGTCAATTAAATCTGTTTATTTGGTGACACTGCAGATATCGTACCCTTGTGGTATAAGAGGCACAGAAACAGCATCCAGGAACACTCCTGGGAGGGGACCCGAGGCTGCACCCGGAGGAACTGGGGCAGGATAATTGAAAAGCCTGAGCTCTGATGAACAGGAGCTGCTGCCATAGAACAGCTAATGAGAAGGATGGTGGCTAACAGAGGAGGGGCTGAGGCCTCTAATGGAAAGCCCCTGTGTCTGGGAGACCCAGTTTCATTGAGCAGCTTCATTAATGGTAGAATCAAGGGTTACACATTTGGTTAATAGCATTTTGAGCTGGTTCTAAATTGGGAGGTGCAGCAGGCCTCACTGAGGACAGGGAAGTTTCATAGATGGGTCTACAGAGCCTAGGAATATGAATAAAAATTATCACAATGAGATTTGATTTAGGAAAAATGGAGCGAGGGGAGAAATCCTCCAAAATGCAGGCTTGCCTGCAGGCTGGGAAACCTAGAAAGCAGCCACCGGAGAGTGTCTGTGAGGACAAGGGAATAGCGACACACTGTAACAGCATGTTGCTCAGCCCAATGGCAGGTGGCAGGAACAGAAAAAAAAACTGCCAAGACTGCATTACAACAGTCTTCCTCAACAGCTATAAGCAGTGTGGGGGACCAGCTGGGAAAAGAAGCCAGCAAAACCACGCTTGGCATTTGGGCTTCATTCCTTCCGTTGTTAAAAAAGGGCTGAGCCTCCCAGCTCAGGACCCTGAATTCTCTGTGATTCCAGCAGGAGGGATTGGTAAGACAGTGCAGGGTTAAAGGGGTTAACTACCTGCAGCTCCCCTAAAAACCCTCTTCATGATAAAAGTCCAGCATCCCTTCATGATAAAAGTCCCGGAGAGACTAGTGGTAAAGGAGACCCATCTCAGCATAAAAACGCTCACATACTACACCACAGATAGCATCTTATTAAGCAGACCAAATGGAAGGTGTTTCCACTAAAATCAAAAACAAAGCAGGTGTGTTTACTTCGCCCTCCTGTTCAAGTTTTAGCTAGAGCACTAAGTCAAGTGAAGGAGATCAAGGGGATACAAATAGGAAAGGAAGAAGTCAAAATATTCTATCTGAAGATGATAGTACTCTAAACATAAAGGACCCCAAGGACACCAGAAACCTCCTATGGCTGATAAACACGTTCTACAATGAAGCAGGACATAAAATTAACACACAGTAGCCTTGCTATTAACAATGAGAAGATGTAAAGAAAGAAATCAGAGAACCAATACCACCCAAAATAGCCTCAAAAATACTGGACTAAACCAGATCAGGGAAGGAAAAGAGTTACATGATAAAAAACCTTAAGTCAATGAAAAAAAAATCAAAGAGGACAACAGAAGGAAGCAAGACCCCCCCTTCCCGCCATGGGTTGGTAGGATTAATGTTGTGAAAAGAACAGTCTAAGAGTCAACATAATCCCCATCAAAATTCTAATGCGATTCTTCAGAGAACTTAAAAACAGCACAATTTGCAGCTGCATATGGAAACACAAAGGATCTGGGGAAACTAAAACAATCTGAGCAATAAAAATTACTGCTGGGGGCTTCACTATCCCAGATGTCAAGTCCTACCACATGGTACACTGATAAAAAAAAAAAAAAAGAACATGGTAATGGCATAAAAACAGATACACTGATCAAAAGAATGGAATTGAGAACCCAGCTATGAGGACCCACTCCAGCACCCACATGATAATTGACGAAAAGGCCAACAAGAGACACTGGAAACAAGACATCTTCAGCAAATGGTGCTGGCCAAACTGAATAGTTATGTGTAGAATGAAATTAGATCCCTGTCTCTCACCATGCATGAAAATCAACTCCCGATGCATCCAGAACCTCAACATGATATTTAATGTCCTGAGTCTGAGAGAGAAACAGGGAATAGACTTGAGCTTCTTAGCACAGAAAAGGGATTTCTGAGCAGTAGCCAGTGGTGTAGGCATCAAAACTGATAATTAATACACAGGACATCATAAAACTAAATGCTACTATACAGTAAAGGACGCTGTTGTTCAAGGGAAGCAGCAACCTTGAGAATGGGAGACTCTTGAGCTGTCCATTCTGGCAGGTGGTTAGTATCTAGAACAATCAAAGAAGTGTAGAAACTAAAACATCAAGAACATGGAACTCTTTTTAGCACAGAACTAAACTGAAAGTTTTCAAAAAGGTGAAATACAGATAGTTAAGAAAGAGTTGTTTGTTTGTTTGTTTTTAATGTTCAACATCCTTAGCCTTCAGGAAAATGTAAATTAAGCTACTTTGAAATTTCATCTTACTCCAGTCAGAATGTCTGGAAGATATGTATATGTATGTATATATACACATATACATACATACATGCATGCTAGCACGGGTGTGGGGAAAGTAGAACATTTATTCACTGATGGCGGGAATGAAAACATGTAGAGTTTCTTCTATAAATAGATCTAACCTCATGATCAGCTCACTCACTCCCGGGCATAAATCCATGAGACTCTACATCCTACTACAGCGAGAGCTGCTCATCCGTGTCCATGGCTGCTCCACTCACAACAGCCAGATGTTGGAAACAGCCTAGATGTCTGTCGCGTGATGAACGTAGTACATTCACAAAATTCCATATTATTCAGCTGATTTGAAAAATAAAATTATGAAACCTTCCAGTGAGTGGGTGGAGTGGGAAACCATTGCTCTGACTGGGGTAAGTCAGACCCAGAAAGACAAAAGCCATGTGTTTTCCCTCATTTCTGGAGTTAGCTTTGACTCTCTAGATATATGTGTTTCAGTTGGAGCACCCACAGCGGGCAGGAAGTTAGTAAGAGGCCATGAGAGGGAGCTTTCAACAAAGGAAACCTAGAACACTATGTTATGACAGGGTAGAGGGGGAAGAACAGTGGAGCAATAAGACCTGAATGGGTGTGGGGGATGGGGCAGGACAGAAGGGGAAAGATGAGGGTAACATAACCAACACTAAAGGCTTTTCAAAAAGTCATATGGAAATCTACTACTGTAGAAGCTACCTAAAATACACATATACACATATATTAAAAGCAAACCCCGGTGCCTGGAACAAGTTACTTCTCCTGTGGAATTTGAACTACTGAGCTCCCATAGACCGCCAAAACATTACAGGGCTATTCAATATTTTCTTGGTCACCCTTCAGAAGGTGACAGAAAAATCCTTATTGCCAAAGATTTCATACACTTAAGTCACAAGACACAGAGAGACCAAGCTGGTCCTGACCTAGAAGAGTCATCCCTACTGGCTGTCTTTCCTCATTCTAGAAGGTGCTCTGCATTCCACTGGTAGAGAAACGTAATCGTCAATCTCCCCCAAGAACGACAAACATGTCTGGTCTGGCAAGGCAGGCACATTGGGGCAACAG
>LOEQ01000786.1:349657-366213 GCA_001685075.1 Bramus lutescens | reverse complement strand
GCAGGGGTGCCCAGCCTGCGTCTCAGCGGAGGAGATGAAGCCAACAGAGTAGCACTGCACACTAAATGTGCCGCACGATAGATACTGTGTCTAATAAACTACTCAAGCAGGTCTTCCCTTAACTTTCTCATCTGTGAACGAAGACTCTACCAATCCCAAGGCTGTCATGAAGGTCAAATGTTCACTATGCCACCGAGTAAACTAAGTGCAAGCCTTATTAGCTCAGACACACAACCTGTAGGACCTGGAACAAGGGACTTTGTAAAAAAGATTAAAGAGATTTTTATTTCATTTTACTACTTTTCTGTGTATTCACGTTTTGTCTGCATGTATGTGCACCACATGTGTGCACCGCCTTCAGAAGTCAGAAGAGGGTGTCAGATTCCCTGGGAGGAGAATTACAGACAATGGTTGGCTGCTACGTGGTGCTGGAAATGAACCCAGGTCCTCTGCAAAAGCACCAGTGCTCTTCACTGCTGACCCGACTCTCCAGCCCAGGTTATACTCAAAACTAAATAAACTCTATTAGGGGGAAATACATACGGGATCTGTGGCTGAAGACAGGCAGCGCTGGATAAGATCTTCAAATGTGGTCTTCAGAATGAGGTGCTCATCTGGAATAGGTTTCTTGGTAATTTTTTCTGTTGGCAGAGCCTGAACGTGCTGTAAGAATTAGTGTTATAAAAACAATCAGAAATGACCATAAAGTATTTTATATACAAAATCCTGATTCTATGTGAAAGAGAGGACCAATCACCTCATAGACAGAAATATACAATGAAGACTTATTGTGTGAAATTACCCAGGATAAGATACCATTATGAGTGCTAGCGCTCCTTGGGCAGCTTGGATTTTATACGGACTGGGGCTCTAGCTAAATGGTAGGAAGCTTTTTCAATGAATGTGAGGCCCTGGGATCAATTCCTACATCTCTCTCTCTAATACACACATGCACACAGCCTGAGTAACTAACTAGTTACATACATAATCCCTTATTGTTTATTCTTCTAACCTTTTACTCCTTTTCTGTTTCACTCTGGTTTTTAAAGACAGGGTAAGAACCAACTCAGATGATGCAACTTGCAGCATTGAGAACTTCTTCAGGCAGGATGATCTCTCAACAACCTCTCGGGGAGGACTTTGTTTCATTTCCTCATACTGAATACTGACCCAAGCTCTTCACATTTTTATGTGCAGGTCAAAACATCTTTGTCCTTCTACGTATCACTTTGAAAGGTGTTAAGTGTTTTTAACTTCTGGGACTCTGCCAGCTAGCTATAAAGTATGAAAGTGTCTTGCCCTCTAGAGGTACAGCTAGCTGAGTAAGTTTTTTGTTGTTGTTTGTGGAGTTTTTTAGTTTTGTTTTGTTTTTCCTCAAGAAAGAGTTTCTCTGTGTAGCCCTGGCTGTCCCAGAACTCAGAGATCTGCCTGCTTCTGCCTGATTGCTAGGATTAAAAGTGTGTGTGTCACCACACCCAGTTTAGCTTAGTAGGTTTTAAGCAAACACATTAAATAACGTAACTCATAATATTTTTATTTAACATTTTAAAAAGAAAAAGCTATAAAATAGCTTTTACTTAGCAACTTCAGATGCAGTAAATACTCAACCAAACTAAATTGTGTACTGACTAGATTAAAATACTATAATTACTGAGACATAGTAAATATACACTCCCAAAATGTATGATTCTTGTCTCAAAAGCTTCCATATAACCAAGTAATTGAAAAATAATATACATATGTACAATCAACCTCCTAAAATGGGGCTGCTATTTTGAAACTAGAATTGTGTAAGTTTAGATATAATAGAAATAGTACTGAAGCGAGCGATCTACCTATGCCAGATTTATGTTACCTGGATGGTGTTCCCAATAGGAGCTCCCGGCGCCCCTTCAATGTTGGGCTTTGAGAAAGATGGGGGCATGCCTGTTTGACCATGGAAGGGCTGGCCACCTGCAAGGTGCGGCTGTGGGAAAGAGGCCTGGCTTGACAGTGGCCCAGGAGCTGAAGGTTGCNCTGAAGGTTGCTGCTGCAGCATCTGTGACTGGGGGTCACCAGCAGGGTTCATGATTGGTGATGTAATGGGAACAGGAGGCATGAAGTTCTCAGGCATCTTTTAAAAGATGAGGGGAAAAATTAAAACACCAAAACTAGGAATAAAAAGGAAAACATTTCCTTAGCTGCTGTGGGACAATGGTCTTGTACCCTGTAAAGATTTGTTACTTGTATTTTAATAAAATGCTGATTGGCCAGTAGCCAAGCAGGAAGTACAGGTGGGGCAACCAGAACAGGAGAATTCTGGGAAGAGGAAAGAGTCAGTATGCAGCCGTGACCCAGCCGCAAAGGAAACGAGATGAGAATGCCTCACTGATAAAGGTACCAAGAAGCCACGTGGCTAACACAGACAAGAATTATTGGCTAATTTAAGATGTAAGACTTAATTAATAAGAAGCCTGAGCTAATGGGCCAACCAGTTTTTAGTTAATGTAGACCTCCATGTGTTTCTTTGGGACTGGACCTCTGCCAACACTTAGCTAATAAAACTAAAGGTCTTAGAGTACTCATAGTTAAATTTTCATTGCAGTGGAACCCCTTTTCAAATGGAATCTTATGCAGCATCCCAGAGGCAAACATCAGTGTAGACCTATGTGGCTAACATGGGTGACGAATACACCAAGGGTCATATTCCTGTCATCTCACACAGACTCACAGTAACAGTCATGGAGGCATTCCATGTAGCAGTATAGGAACCAATGTGTCATACATGTGTGCTCATATGTTGCATGTGTGCATGTGCACATATGCACATATTAAATGACAAAAGGGTGTCGGTTCAATTTCATAGCTCACTAAGTAGCTATTACTTGGCACTAAAATTAGCAGATTAAGTTTCTAGTTATTATTACCTTTTGTTGGGGGCTTCCTTACTAACTTAATTTCTCCCAATTTTATGTTCTAGCCTTTCAGTATTATACTTGGAGGAAAGAAATCACCAAGAATTTCAATTTCAATATATATATATATAGCTTCAAAGAAAGGAGAAGAAAAATACCATACTGTGTTCAAATTATTGACACTGTGTAATAATTATTGACATATAAACAATGCTGAGTACAGGCATTTCTTCATTTAATATTGTGACAGGGACAACAAAATGGCTCAGTGGGTAAGGGTAACTTCCACCAAGTCTAAGGGCCTAAGTCTCCTGGGACTTACACGGTGGAAGGAAAGAACTAACTCTACAAACTGTCTTCTGACTTACCAACACACATTGTGGCATGTTCACAAGTGTGCATGACACACACACACAAGCATGTGTGAGCACATGGGAAAAAAATCAGAAATATTTAAATATTAAATATTTTAAAAATATTATGAGGGGATGGGGAGATGGCTCGGGGGTTAGGAGCAGTGGTTGCTCTTCCAGAGGACACAGATTCAATTCCCAGCATCCACATGGCAGCTCACAACTGTCTGTAACTCCAGTTCTAAGGGATTTGACACCACCACACAGCCAAATATGCAGATAAAACACAACTGTTAAAACATATTGCAAAAGAAAACCTAAAATGTAATTATAAATTACACTGGTTACAAGATATAATCGTGATCACTGCTAGAACTGAAACAATTAGGAGTAAAGTGTGAAAACCTGTTTCCTGTTGCTTGAGGCCTGCAGGAGAGTGACACCCTGCCTTTTAAGGGGGCTTTCCATTATACCCGTCACCAGAAAAAGGTTTTACTGAGGTCGGTCACAGGTGGGAGAGGTCAGCTGACAGGGTCTCACTACAGGGTCCAGACAAGACTGGCCTCAGACTGTACCCAGTAGTTGGGATCTGGGTTGTGTTAATTGGTTCTTGGTCTCTTCTTCAGAGGACTGAAATAAGGGTCAGCATAGATTTGCAAAAGCAGTAAAGTGACTTTATTCAAAGCAAAAAAAAAGGAGAAAGGTTTGGATTAGAAACCCACTGTCAAGACCGAGCACATGAATGAGTTGCTCGGTGGCTCAGTGGTCCTGGGTGTGTTGCTGTTGTTGTTTGAGGTTTCTTGTTATGGTTTCTAAAAGCAGGAGGGGCTGGCTACTAAGAAGTATAGTTTTTGTTCTCTATTTTGACAGATAAAATAATTTATAAAACTATTTATCCATTGCTCAGGCCCCACCTCACAATACATCTGGTTTTAATCACATGCAAGCTAAATCATGTGTAGACACAGATGGTAAGTAGGAAATTCTTCCTAAGAGTTGGCTTGTGGACACAGTTTTGCTTTATTACACGTGTCCAAACCTAGCTCAGGCCAGATCAGCCTTTCTACCCTTGCATTTGAACATAAGCAAAGTTATGTTTGGCTAGAATCTGTCCAAGTTTGGTGGTCTTTAAGGATAGGAGAAATTATTCCACTGTTCAGCATGGGAGTTGAAAATGGAGGCCCTAGGTAGCTAGCAAGTTGCAAGGTACACTGTGCAGAGATGGAGTATGGGCATGGAACGTGCGGGAAGCGTCTCGGCTGCCAAGCACATGGTGAGAGAAGGGATGTAAGCTCAGCCCAAGCTAAGTCCCAGCTCCTAAGTCATTCCCTGCATCGGCCTCCCAGGTCCCTGAGCCTGGGATGGACGTGTAGGCCACCCTCAGCACAGGGTAAAGCTTTAGCAGCATTCTGTCACTGCCTTCCTGTCACCCGATTAGAGGAAATCCTGGTGCAATGCATTGTACACGCATTAATCTGCAAGCTTTGCCTTGAAAAGGATCAGTTAAGTGTGGTGTGCTCTACATGGCTACAGGTGACTAACAACAAAGACATCCATTGGGTAGAGGGTTTTTCCATTACCTTTTTCTTCTTAGGTACTCTGTTCAAAGCTGGAGGGTCATTCCAGCCATTCTGAGGACCTAGAACAGACAACAGAAGTCATTTTCCTCCAAAACCCTGTAAGGAAGAAAGTGGCTCATCTCATACTTCGACATTCCCCTCAACTGTGAGCCATACAGGCTCAAGCAATCAGCAGGGTCACACGGGGCTTGCCTCAGTAGGCATCATATCTGACAGCAGTGCTACTCAGAGGGAAGGGACTGTCCCAAGATGAGGCTGAAGTCCTGTGTCTAAACTGACAGGCAGCCTCCAAAGCCAGTCTACCCTTCTCTCCAGATAACGGGCACAGATTGGCAAGTGTACTTCTGCAAGGTGTTCTATCACCCTTAACATACAAAGAATAAAGGGAAATGCCATTCAGCAAGCACATCACAGATGCTAAACACAGTCCTATTAAAAATAAGACTTAGGAGCGAGCCCAAGCCAGGTAGCAGCTCAAAGGTAGAATGTTTGCCCAGAACAGGAGGCCCAGGTCGCATGCCCAGGACCACAAGACAAACACCCAAAACCAAACCAAACCAAACCAAAACAAAAAAACAGAGCTCAACTATACAACAGGAGTAATTCTCATAATTTCCTGTCTTAAGAAACTATAGACACTTACAGAAAGTTTCATCAGAAACTGGAAAGCCAGCACCCCGGCATCTCAAAGTACAAATGGCCATGGGAGAGCTCGGTGTTTAAGTACCAGTACTTTACAGAGCATGCTGATATCGACAACTGCCCAGTTCTGACGAGGTCACTTTACTCACTATGGAAGAGGCCGGCTGCTCAAGCACAGCTGTATGAGTGAACACATGGCGATGGGAAGTGCTGACTGCCCGTTTCCAGTATGTTCTCTTCAGATTTCCCCCTTGTTTGCTAAGCTGATACATATTAAATCACAACAAAACTGCTTAGCAAACAAAAGAAACTGGTTCATGCTTAACATTACCAAACAAGGCCAGCTCTCTTCCTAAACATAATGGACTTAGCTGCTTTGCTTTATAAATAGAACTCACTTCCTACAAATTCACCTGAGACAGGAGGCTGAATCAGCTCTGAACACTTAGGAGCTGGTCTCAGGCTGTTGAGCCATGTGGAACATGCCACCACACAGAGGAATCATTCCAATCTCTCCCATCACCTCATATCCTTACCTGGATACAGCAATCCTGTCATTATGTTCATGTAAGATACACATCTTCTATGATTTAAAGCTCTGAGTTATCACACACATTCAATCACTTCTAAAATTTGATTCAATTAAGAAGCCAAATAAAAATGATACCAATCAGATTTAGGGTACATTCACATGCATTATTGTTAATGTCCATTCATTAGCTGCATTTAATGATTAAAGTATTTCAAATGTACGTTTTACAACCAATTCACCTTCCAATACAGATGCCTGGTCTTGGAAAGATTGATTTTCTGTAGATAAAATGTAAAAGTCACTTAGACAGTATTATGGAAGACATTCTAAGCTCAATCACATTATATTTTCCTTCCCTGCTCAACAGCTCCCAGAAAAAGCAAGTGAACCTCAAAGGAACAAAACTTGCCTTACAATTTTTAAAATTTACTTACTACAAGGTCTCTACCTAGACAGCCTAGACTACTATGTAGCCCAGGTTGCTCACTATGTAGTCTAGGCTAACTTCAAACTCATAATCCTCCTGCCTTAGCCTTGCAAATGCTGGCATCACACACAGGTACTACCACATTTGCCCTAAGACTCACTTTTAAATCAAGTTATGTGAAATGTCTTCTATTCAGTTAGGAAAGTTATCTGTTTCTTTGGGTAAATTCCTTAAAGTTGTATCAAATACAATGAACTCTTTTTGTTTGTTTGTTTGTTTTTTTGTTTTGTTTTGTTTTTCGAGACAGGGTTTCTCTGTAGCTTTTGGACCCTGTCCTGAAACTAGCTCTTGTAGACCAGGCTGGCCTCGAACTCACAGAGATCCACTTACCTCTGCCTCCCGAATGCTGGGATTAAAGGCGTGCGCCACCACCGCCCGGCTATACAATAAACTCTTAAACAGCATTTTCTCCTCTGAGTATGCTATCTTTTCTAAGAGAGGTTTACCCTTCACTTAGAGACCAGTGTTCCCTAGTCTTTGTCTTGACAGCTTCTCTGACAAATGAAGCTCAGGATATCCTATGGGCACAGCACCCCAGATGACACCTGCTCACACCACACGAAGCTCAGGATATCCTACAGGCACTACACCCCAGATGACAGACACCTGATCACACCACACGGCACCAAGTATTTCCATGCTGGCAGCATTCAAAGCTGTGACCCTAAGATGACTGAGAACCTTGTTTAACCAGAGTGTAATGTTCAGATAAGGCCTAATGTTATCTCTCCAGTGAGTCCCTAGGTGACACCAGCATTGTTGTCAAGCCTCCAGCAGTGAAGAGAAGCAAACAGGCTGACCACACTCTGTGCCCACCTGCCCAGTACTCAGGGGCAGGCCAGCCTGCCACAGATCAGAAGCATGAAAGCAGCTACGTTTGTCAGCACACAGAGTCTTTCAGAACCCACCAGCTTCACTTGACAAGGGAAGAGACAAAAGAAGATGAACTCAACTGAGCTTGAGCTCCACCCAAGACACACATCCTGCAGAAAGCGAGAGGTAGGAGAGGGCACCACAGCCTAAGATCTACTACTCGGAAGATGATTCCGGCATTCCCTGACATGTTCTCCTTACAATATGGCTTCTAAGTGTAAGCCAATCTCTTCATCTAGGGTTTAACTGAAGAAAAGAGTGATCCATGCTGCCTGTGTTTACGTGATGACTTTATACCATACAGCCTCACTGCCCACAGAAGACAGGATACGCTCACACTACAGCTAGCCAATGTCTGAAGGGTTGCTGTGTGCTCTGTAAGGAGACTAGCCGGCCTCCACCTCCAGACCTCAACATCCGGGCTGGGGACACCACTGATGACACCTTCAAGTACTGGAAACAGGTTGGCTTTAAGCTTCTTCAGGGAGAGTGCCTGCAACATGCCCTCTCCTCACCCTGTTGACAGGAAGGGACAGGGAACAAAGACTCCCCCAAGAAGAAGCCTGGGGACTGAAGCATGGGACACTCGGCTTTCACCAAGTAGCAGCAGAGAGAAGTCTGTGGAGGACTTTCACATGATCCCTTAGTGACGACACTAAGGTCAGAATGAAGTCAAATTCAAAGTTAGCAGTGAATCTGAACCAAATCAGAGTCAAGACACCCAAGAGAGCAGCCAGTTGGTAGCTTGAATGAGGAACCAAAACACACGGTTTGCCGAATAGGGAAAACTTGTACAATCATCAAGCCTTCTCCCATTATACGCTCACCAACTCTGCCTACCACCAAATCATGCAATGTTTAAACATGTTTAGTTTCAATAAACCCTGTCATTTTCTAAATTTAATACATAATTTTGGCTTATCTATATTCTTTTGTAAAAATGTATTCAGTGTGCATGCATGCATTTGCGTGCGTGCACACGTGTGTACATGCATGTGGTGCGCCACAGCTCACATGCGGAAGTCAGGAGACCTGCGGGAGTGCTGATGCAGGGTCTCTCTTGTCTTTGTCACGGAGTCTCACTCCAGGCAGCTGGCCCACCACATTCAGCTTCACAAGGGTTCTGGAGAACTCAGACTGCAAGGCTTGTACAGCCAGCACTTTTTATCAAGGCCCTAGTCTGATGGGGATCCTCCTTCAGCCAATGGCCTTTAAGAGGCTGGACCAGGTTGGGCGTGGCCTTGGGTACCAAATAGGTGCAGTGTCTGCTCTCTCACCTCTCTAGCCTGGATGCTGGATTTGGTTCCTGTCCATGTTTGTGCAGAGGACTGTGATCTGTGAGTGCCCGCTAATAAAGAGCCCCTTTATTATACTCCATTCTGAGCCCAGTGTAGGAGTACTTTATTCGCCTTCTCCTTCATTAGTCCTCAGCCTTGTCCAGTCCTGCCCCCTCCACTGCCTCCCCCCACTAGCAGCAGCATCCAATCCTCTGAGCCTCTGGCACGCACGCTCATATATAACAGAAAGCTTGGAAGTCTGCAGGATCCAACAGGAATTACCCACTGGCCAACTGGAATCTCTAAATCCCCAACAAACCCACGGTCCAAGACACACTACAATACAACAAGACGTCTAGTCATAATAATATAACTTCAACAAAAACTAGAGAATCCAAAATGGACATGAAGTGACTGCACCTGAGATGTAAAGGAAGGTTACATGCAGGCTAACAGGCAGCGGCATACACGTGCATGCTGAGTATCGGGGAGCGTTAGTTTGGCTGTTTTCCCCATTAGTCATTCTGTCTCAGCCAGGTTAGATCAATTGTACAGCATCCACTACCTCGCGGCAAAATGCACTTTTGCTCGAGGAGAACAATGTTGTGCAAATATTCATCTCCTGTTATAAATTGACAGATGCCCCAGCAGTGGTTTGGGGAATTTCTATAAATCCACTGGGAAGCGTCTATCACCAAGAGCAGACCTCCAGCATAGGCTGTGATGACACAGACCCCCTCCGCTAACGGAGACCAGTGCGCACACTCCCGAGACTGCTCACAACTCCTAAAAAGCTCCTGTCTCCTCAGCTACAATTTTAACAGGACTAAGAATTTCTGTTTCTTGGGGTTGTGAGGACCTAAATACAAAACATACAGCAAATGCTAGATCCTGTCCAAGACATTTAACACGTGAATCCTCTTCTATTTCCCATACTGTTCTTTAAGAGGATTCACTTGAACCCACACTACCCTTTAATAAGGATCATATCCACTGCTCCGAATGGTGGCTGATCCAGGTTTCCAGGGTGGTTCTGGAACTCTACTACGAGCTGGCGCTCATTTCTAAACGGTCAAACTGCCGTGTGTGCAGTGCATCACTGAAACATGTGTGGCCAGCTCCCTATTTGTAGTTAAGAAAGATAGTAAGGATTTGGAAGTGGTCGTTGTAAACTAAACAACGAAGGCTCTAGGATGAAGCTCACTGAGCAGCCTGACACAATCTGATGCTGTTCAGCTCTCTCGCCTCACTTCAAGACTGAAGAGCGCAAGCTGTCCCCCTGTCCGGCATGTCCGAGGCATCTGGCTGCCCTTCCAGCCAGCAGNAACAAATAACATTCGTCTCAATGTTTTTCCACAATTAGGATGGAAAAACTTTAATCTGGCTGCCCTTCCAGCCAGCAGAGCGGCCGTAGTGCTGGTGTGGGCAAGTTCCCGCAGTGTGCTGCTCAGTCTTAGCTACTGCTAACCTCTTACTATTCTCAACTGTGTGCACATATGGGGAGGCGGGAGGTGGTGTTAGGCACCCACTGAGCGAGCGTTCACAGATAAAGGGAAGACAACTGAGGTGTCTACAGTCCTTACAGTCACTCTCCTTCTCTGGATGCTAATATTACATATTAGAGAAGGGGAAAAGAGGTGTATCTAAAATTCTGGGATCCGCCATGCATAAGACTTTAGAAGCTGGAAAATTTAAAAATATTTTATATCCACATTTATTGTTATGTTTACTTGAAAAGAATGCTTCTACCACAGACTTACGATAAACTTCTACCAATGTGAGTTACTCTTAGCATTAAAACCAGCAAAACACAGAACAGACTCTCCCAGCACAGCTTTAGGAATAGGGGCTAAACAAGTCCAAGCTTTGCCTCACTGGTATGAACACCCATTATAACCTGGAAAGGAAACTACTCTCAAATGCTGACGTGCACAGAGGCCTTACTTTGAGTTTTCTTTATTTATTTGTGTGTGTGGAGGGCAGAGGACAACCTCCGGAGGTCACTTCTGCCCTTCTACCATGGGGCTCTGCTGGCACCAAACTATCAGGCTTGCAAAAAGTGAACCACTTTAACCACTGGGCCAGCCTGAAGCTCCCAAATCATTTTTAAAATCAAGAGCATTTTAAGATAACTGAGCTCACTTCAGCTCAAGTAAAGCATTGAAGGGCTCGAGCTACAGCACAGTGGTAGAACATTCCACTAGCACGGGAGGCCCATGTTTAATCCCAGATGCCCCTGTCCTGCATTTCTGCATTTCATGGAACAGGACCAGCTAAGCCCAATCTTAACCACTGTTCCTCTTGCCCACTAATTCCCTTCTTTTCACAGTGAGTTGGCAGCAGGTTATTCCCCCTTAGCATCGTGAGCTCTAGGCTAAGGGCTTCCTTATCTAGC
The DNA here is from genome assembly GCA_001685075.1 of Bramus lutescens. Classification (NCBI taxonomy): domain Eukaryota; kingdom Metazoa; phylum Chordata; class Mammalia; order Rodentia; family Cricetidae; genus Bramus; species Bramus lutescens. The sequence goes on along the minus strand of LOEQ01000786.1, from coordinate 355,180 downwards.
AACTGACGCTCACTATGGAGGCTCACAGAGAGTTTGAGAACTTGTTATAAACACTCAAGCAACACCTCGCATTACTCAGTTCACAGACCTTGGAAACGATGCCCTCCACCCACCCACGTGCTCTGAAACCCGAGGCCCAAGCAAACCCCTTCCAAGCGCAGACCTGTTCTTTGGGATGCAGGCAGCTCACTGGCAGCAGGCGGTGTACCTGTTGTTCCAGGAGGCAGTGCATAAGCTGAAGATGATGGTGGAGCTCCTGGTCCGCCATGCTGGAAGGATGCTCCAGAGGAGGGGGGAGGGGGGAAAGAAGCAGCAGAGTTGGAGGTAGGTGAGGAGGTTTGTTGTGCTGTGTACATCTGAGGCTGCCCGGAGTAAGGAGCGGCAGGGCTTATGTATGGGGTGTTAGGGTAAGCACTAGAAGCAGGAGGAGCAACAGGCTGCTGAGGTCGGTAAGCTGCTGACCCCCCAGTTCCAAAGGAATACTGCTGGGCTGGCTGGTAAGCTACATCAGGAGAAGAAACAGAGATTTTAATTAGTTACACATTTGTTCTGACAGAAGTCAGAATGATTTTAGTCATTACTGTTAAAACAACATGACCAAAACCTAACACTTAGGACTGGGGATGTGGCTCAGTGACAGAACACTTGCTTAGCGTGGGCAAAGCCCTGGCTTCCATCTCTAGCACTTCAAAAAGAAAAAGAAAAACAATAACAGGAAAAACACCATCCCTAGAATGCTGCTGGTGATAGACATTGTGGACTAAGATCCAAAGAGCTGTTAAAACTGACCCTTTCCTGAGACTTCCTGCCCTGTGAAGACTTGCAGTGACAGCAAATAATCACAAGACAGAGTCACTCGGGACTTCTGTGCTCAGAGCATGTCCTTTTCTTAAAAAACCCTACAGTTTCAAGAACTTGTTAGCAGCTCAAGACTTCAACCTTCAACCTGAACCTATCCTGGGAGAGCCCAACACTACCACACTGTACAGGAGCAGGGCAGGCAGGGCAGGAGGGGGTCTCTGCAGGGCACACCTGGTGCATCTTTCCTCTGAAAACAGCATCACTAAGCACTACATGGAAATGAGTCAAATGGATACTTGTGTGAAGAACCCCACAGCTCAGAAGGCCTTGCAAGGATAAGTTCTTATGTGGAGCATCTTGGTTTTTCCAGTTGTTTAATCTTACAACTGTCTCCTGAGATCTTTATTTAGGTGTTATGTTCTTGTTTTTTTGTTTTTTATTTTTATTTTTATTTTTTTTTTTGGGGAGAGGGTTTCTCTGTAGCTTTGAAGCCTGTCCTGGAACTGTCTTGTAGACCAGGCTGGCCTCAAACTCACAGAGATCCACCTGCCTCTGCCTCCCGAGTGCGGGGATTAAAGGCGTGCTCCACCACCTCTTGGTTGGGCCTTTTGTTCTTAATTTTTAATAGTTGTTTAATAATTTTACCCTTAAGGTTTTTATTTGGGTTCTTTATTCTTAGTTATGAAACAGTAGTTTTTTTGGGTTTGTTGATTTGTTTTTCTTTTGAGATAAGGTCTCTCTATATAGCCCTGGCTATCCTGAAACTATGCAGACCAGGCTGGCCTCAAATTCAGAGATTTGCCTGCCTCTGTCACCTGAGTGATGGGATTAAAGACACTCTGCCACCACACCTGGTTGTAATTTGTTTTTCTCAAATGTAGTTGCTCTCTGTCAGGTCCACAGAATATACAAACCAAGAGCATACGCTTGTAGACTGGGATTCGGCATGCTAGAACAGCTTCATTGGTTCATTACTGCAAAACATATGTGAGCAGTGCCAAGGGTGTGTGCAAAGGAGCACATGTAGGGAACTCTGTACTTTCAATCTTGCTATGAACCTAAATTTATTTTTTAAAAATTTACACTAAATAAAGCCAATGATAATAATAAAGTGGAAAAAGAAAATAACAAATGTCCATGAACCAACTTCCCAAAGCTGTGGTTTCTGTCATGTTGTCTGAAGAAAAGGGTATGTACTGATAATTTCTACAGCTCCGCCCCCCCACATGACACACAATTCTCTTCTTTAGCATGACGGAGGAATGGAGCACTGTTCTGAACGGGGTGAAAGAGACTCAGGACTGACTCTCTCTGACTCTCTGTGTCTGCCCCATCCCCCAACTCTCTGTCTCTCTGTGTCTGCACTCACCTCCCACCTCTCTCCTGGCACTGGAGACGGAACACTGACCACTCTAGCACCGAGCTACATCCTAGCCCCCCCTTATTTATTCTGTGAAAGCTGATTTGACCATGGCTTTGTTGCCACTAAGTAACTGAGGGAGGACAGGCCACTGTGAAGACTCCAAGGGTCCATTACTTACGCTGTGGCTGTGGATAAGGTGGTAGCTGGCTGTGCATATGGCCTGGAGATGTAGGCAGCGGAGCAGCAGTATTTGGATTAACATTGCCATGCATTATGAAACCTGGAGGTGGAGGGTTTTCTCCCTAGGAAATAAGAATAGAGTGAAAAGGAAGATTAGATTTGGGACCAAGAACATCAATCACCAAAGGGCCTTGTAATCTCTGAAATGGAATGTGTTTATTTTTTTTTATCAATTTTCATATGTTAAATTGCATTTTGTATATACTACTTTCCTGAGGACACCCCATTTTCTAGGTGACACATTCTGAGTGATTTAAAGGTCCAAAGAAACTGCAGTGAATGGCAAAGGCTAACAGCCCATGACAGGGTCGGTAACACTGTGGTAACACTGTGCTAACACCACGGTACAGCACCATGGTAACACTGTGCTAACACCACGGTAGGGCACCATGGTAACACTGTACTAACCCCGCGGTAGGGCACCATGGTAACACTGTGCTAACACCACGGTAGGGCACCATGGTAACACTGTGCTAACCCCGCGGTAGGGCACCATGGTAACACTGTGCTAACACCACTGTAGAGCACCAGAGTTTCCATCTCCACCAATTACCGCTTACTTCTCCAAATTCTGTAAGTATGTATCATAAAGGGGACTTTCAGTTTTTGATTTCTGCGATGTTTACAAAAAAGAACAAGAGAGAGAAACATCTTCAGTAAAATTCAATTTAAACCATTATTTGAACCTTCGTTGAGATATTTCTAGCTCAAGTAAATTTAAAACTGCAAAAGAAGAGAAAGGATAAGAAAATAAATTAATTTTCCTAAAAATTGCCACTTGCATCCCATATGCAATAAAATGCAACAAGCAGCAGATGGATGCAGAGTAAGGACCAGAGAGGAAGGAGGAAGATGGGCAGAGAATATATAATCATATATATATATAGAATTAGGTAATATATATATTGTTATATATATTGTTATATATTTAAGTGAGCAGATCATGCTCAAGGAGGAATAATGAAGGATATACCTGTGTGTCAGAGGGAGAGGCTGCAGGTGGATGCCTGGGAAGGGCAGTAGGAGTTTTGTTACTCCAGGTAGTGACAGTAGGGGCAACTCTAACCTGAATTGAACAAAGAAATACCAATCACAGGAAATAAAAAGTAAAAACATTAAAAGAAGAAACAAACAACTCAAAAGGTCTTAAAAGCGAGACACAAAGCATGAAGCAAAAGCGGCAAGCAAGAGTTCACATAGTCCAGCGACTGTGTCCAGGGCCAGCCAGTTGCTCAGGAAACCAACAGAACAGCAGGGAGAGGCAGGAAGGGCTCTGTATGAAGGCTTCAATCAAAGCGCAAGAACAAGCCCATTCCAGAGTATATGAGGAGGGGCTGGAGAGGTGGCTCAGCTGTTAAGAGCTCTCTGGCTGCTCTTCCAGAGGCCTAGACTCGATTCCCAACACCCACAGGACAGATCACAACTGTCTGTGTAACTCCAGTCCCAGGAGATCTAGCGCATACATGCAGGCAAAACACCCACAACACATAAAAATAAATAATAGAAAGAATAAGTAGGGAAGAACGGTCCTTTAGACAGAAAAAGACAGTGTTGTGGGCTAAGGAGTAAAACCATTTCCAGGTCCTAGTGATCTGCAGCATGCTGTATCTGGCCACTTCACAAGAAATTAGATACTTCCTTCTATCTGGAGATTCAAAATCATATAATCAAAGCATAGCCAAGCTGGCTATTAAAGATTACTCGTCTAAGCCCAGCCTTTACTTAAAGGTGATTGTTAAGGTCCATACAGCTCACGGGTGATGGAGCTAAGAGTAAACTGACGTTCCAGTTTCCAGGCAGTGCATCCTCTACTGGACCACACTGCTCACACTCAAGTCCTGTCTAAAAGGTTCCTAAAACCCTCCTAAGTCAGAAAATCCTTTCTGGTACGCAAATCTTTACAGAACTCCAGTACACACAAACATATAAAATAAAGCAAAGTGAAGCTGTACTGGCTAAAAGGAGTTCAAATGTATCCGCTACTGATCCAGCTCCCTTTCCTTCCATTCCTTCCCTTTTTCCACTTGCAAAACTACTTTAAAACTCTACACCACTGTCCTCCCCAACTCAGCAAGAAAATCCCTGTTTTATGTGATTGGATTTACTTGTTTTTCTTAAAAGATAATATTAGTAAAAGTAAAAGAGATTATTTTGTGATTTTGTTGGGGGTTGTGTTTTATTTTTGAGACTGAATCATGATGTGTAGCTCTGGTTGGCCTGGGATTTGCTATGGACACCAGGCTGGCCTCCAACTTGGAAATCCACTTGCATATGCCTCCCAAGTGAGTGAAAAGATTAAAGTAGTGTATCTGCATATCCAAGAAAGTTCAACAGTCTTTAAAGAAAGAAAAACCTAAAGACAGAAAGAATAACTGTTCTTTTCTCCCAGTGTAGAGTAAATCTCGCTTTATTTAGTATCCTAAGAAACTTAGTCAGTTGGGTGGTGGGGGCACAAGCCGTTAATCTCTGTGAGTTCAAGGCCAGCCTGGTCTACAAGAGCTAGTTCCAGGACAGGCTCCAAAGCTACAGAGTAACCCTGTCTTAAAAAAAATAAAAAAAAGGAAGAAACTGCAAATCCAAATACAAGGTGACTGAAAATTCTAATCCTAGTTTAGCTTCAAGCAGCCATGCAGCACTAAGAAATGACATTTCTGTGCCTTGACATTTCTGTGCCTTGACCTCTGTTAGGTCATTTGAAATCCTACCTCTCCACTTCCTTGGCCAACATCACCCCCCATTTACATCCCAGGCTTTATAAACACAATGTCCAGGAAAGCAGAGAAACTGTGTATTTTGTTTATCTGGATAATCCCTACAGCAAGAATATGCCAGGCACTCACAGAAGAGTTGCAATAATTTGTCAAATGAATAAGAAAAAAAAAAGAAAGAAACAGAGTTCTAGATAGTAAAGCTATATTCAAATATAATCTGATTAAGTTCTATTCTTAATCAATTCTGATTAAGGACTGATTCAAAGTCCAAAAAATAAATTAGATTTACTTTTCCTATAATTAAAAATGATTGACCCCATCACCAACTTGTTCTATCTGAAATGTTAACTTTGCCATCAATTAAGACTATTTGTTTTATATATATATATATATATACACACACACACA
>LOEQ01000786.1:314553-346116 GCA_001685075.1 Bramus lutescens | reverse complement strand
CAAGATGTGAGAATTAGCCAATAAGAGGCTAGAGCTAATGGGCCAGGCAGTGCTTAAATGAATACAGTTTCCATGTAATTATTTCGGGGTATAAGCTAGCCGTGCCAGAGCCGGGTGGGATGAAAAGCAGGCCCGCTCCCCTTTTACTACAATATATAGTAACTATGTATATGAGATTCTTTTAAAAAATGAGCCAGGCGTAGTGGCACAATCCCAGAAGTAGGGAGGCAGAGGCAGGGAATCTCTGAATTTGAGGCCAGCCTGGTTTAAAGTGAGTTGGATGATAGCCAGGGCCCTATCTTGAAAAACTAAACCAAACCAAGATGAATTTAATTACCTGGTTGGTGTTATCAGGCAGAAACGCCAAGGCTGTGGCAATGCTACCCTGGGCCGCCAACAAACTGGCATACTGACTCATCTTCTCAGCCAGAAGAGCCCCTACAGTATTCGTGTCCATGGCATGGGTGAGCTGCACAGCTTTTCGGAGGATGACAACTTTTTCAATCAGATCCTAAATGATAGAATAAAAGACAGTCAGAGATCCCAACAAGCAGATTTCCAAACACAGCCAATGTACAGTGCCTGTCCACATCCTACTTGAAAAGCCGGAAAAGCTGAGCACCATCTAGGTGACGGCCAGTGAGGATGAGGAAGCTTGTACCCCATGGACTGTAAACAGGGAGGAGGAGGATGCCTGATCCTCATGGAGGACTCATAGGTTATTATGTTCTAAGCATCCTCAACCTGCCAGACATTTGACCACCAATCTCAGACAAATATCCAAACTGATGTATTGGGCAGGTACCCAGCGGCAGAAGAGGGGCTATGTGGAAACATGGCACACCACAGCTCCTGCAACAACACACTACCACACAAACTCACGGTAGAGGCACACCACAGCTCCTGCAACAACACACTACCACACAAACTCACGACAGAGGCACACCACAGCTCCTGAAACAACACACTACCACACAAACTCATGGCAGAGGCACACCACAGCACCTGAAACAACACACTACCACACAAACTCATGGCAGAGGCACACCACAGCTCCTGCAACAACACACTACCACACAAACTCACGGCAGAGGCACATGACCACCAGAGGGGCTCACCGCTTGCTCAAGTTAAACATTCTTACCAAGGCTGGCGGGTCCTTAGGTCACTATGGGCATCCCTTTGAGGGGACTGTGCGCCAAGGTTGCCTTCTGCTCTCTGTGGCTCAGTCATGAGCTCCTACGCTGCCCTTGCCAGAGCCTGAGGCCACGGGCCACCCAACCTTAGAATTTCCAAACCATGAGCCCAAATAAAACCCTTTTCTGGTAAAAGCTAATTTATCCAGCCATTTCATGACAATAATGCAGAGCTGACTGATACACACTGTGGCAAAGCAGTAGAGCTGTTCTTGGGGAGCGAGCCTTGTGATGAGAGGAGGGGGTGTGCAGGAGACCCTCCCAGGTTGCCCTGCGGAAGCTATCGATCTGCAAATGGGAAATACACTTTCTTCTCAGAAACACTTGAAAGGAAAAGCTTGCTTTTTTATTTAAACCTGACTTTTAGTCTCAAAAGAATGATCTTTAAAACACTGACTCTCTGGATAAAATGCTTATCCAGAGAGAAAAACTACTATATTGAAATATCCAAAGACTTCACCCACTAACTGTTTAGGGAAAAGTTGAAGCTACATGGTCCCCACAGTTTGACTTTCTAGTCTGTGTAGTGATTCTAACCTGAGTTCCTGCATTCTGTACTTCATGGTCTTTGATCATAAATGTTCTCCTCGATACTGGGATGCCTCCTGTTTCCCAGGCCTCACTATTGCTCTCTGCCAGAGGTAGAAGAAGTCTGAGAGAAAGCAGCTAAACTCTGAGCTACTTTCAATGCTCTGCTACTTCCTGGCCCCAGTGACTGCAGAACGTGATGGGACCGTGATGGGACCTGACAGCAGCTGCCACATCTCATGAGCTATCATGTCACACCTGGCTTCTTTAAAGATAACAATAAACACACAATGATCCAATCAAAGAACTCCTAAATGACGAAAGCAACAAGGTTCTCGGACTGAAGCATTTCTAATGTAATCCTAAGTGGGTGAGAAGACACTGAAATGTAAGCACCGTTGTTCAGAAATACTAACCTGGAGAGACAAGGGATTGCTACCATCTTGAGCTTTTGTCCAACAAGCAACCAATTTCTCTACATTCCCCGCACAAATATAGCAGAGGCATGCCTGAGCCTGCAGGAGGCTATCTCCTTCACTCTCAAGCCTGGCTCCCAAGAGATCTGCCAATCAAGAGAACAAGGTAAGATGGCACCCACTTCACTATGTATGAGGCTGCAAGCAGCTCTGTGGCATTTCCAGAGGCATGGACAAAATTTTACAATCAGTAAGAACCAGAAAAAAAGACACATCCACTCTAAATATTCAGTGACTATTTAGTTGTTAAATAAGCGGAGGTGGACAGCATATCATATACTGTATAAGAGTCTACCTCTAACTACAGAACTGCTTTCCATCAAGAATATCAGAAGAAACAATAAGGGGGAAAATTTGAACATAAGACTCTGAATAGCACATACAGAATACATCGTCAGTGGTGGCTAAATACACTACAAATGTACTACAAATACAAAAATCCAGAAAAAAATAGTGAACATCCACACCAGCAAGCAAGCTTCTGTTTCCTAAGGCACGAAGTTAGCCCTGGCCTCTAATGATAAATCTTACCTAACTGTTACCATTACTAATTGATCCCAACTAACATTTATTGAGAACTGCATATGTGCTAATTACAGATGAATAAAATGAGGCTTAGAAAATGATCTTTTCTGGGTCACACAGCTTGTAAGTAGCAGAGGCAAAATTTATATTCTGGTCTACCCAAAACCACTATCACTGAACATATGATCTCTAAATGACACATTTTCTATCTGTTCTCCCTTCTTCTGTCTGTCTTGTCTGTCTCTTCTTACTGAGAATCAAATTCACAGTCTTGAATATGCTAAACAATTGAGCAGTTAGCAGCAGGCACAGTCCATCTTTGTATTTTATAATTCTTACTTGAGATTAGACACACAAAGATTTCTAGTAAAACTCCTTAATTGTGCAACGCACCCTGTCACCTACGTAACAGTTACATGTGGGGCTTCTTACCACACAGGGCTGAGAATTCATCCGGCTTAGCATAAGTCAACACTGCAGCGAGGGCCTCTCTCCAGTTCTTCAGATCACAGGACTCAACAATCTCCTTCCAGTTCTTCATCACCACAGCAGTGATGAGCTTGAAAAGGAAAGCAGAAAATGACGTCTTTACTACACAGGAGACAGAACTGTCTAATCGTCATGTCTGCACGCTGTGACCTAACACAGGGCGAGCACTGCCATCAAGTCCCATACCTATCAATCTTGATCTTTCACAACTACTTAGATTTAATGACAAATCAAACAGCAGCAAAGTAAAAAACATTCTTGAACCAAACAGCAGATGCTATTTTTCCTTCAAAAAGAAAATCGCATCAATGGGCTTCAGGGAGAAGTATAGGATACTAGCAAAACCTTGGAACAGGAAGAGGCTCCTAGGTCCAACTGTTCAGGGGAAGCTACCCGAATATGGAGTCTTGAGGGACTTTATTTGAAGGACAGAAGGAAAGAACTTTATAAAGAAAGTTAAAATGCATTCTAGGAGCCAGTGAGATGGCAAAGCAGGGTAAGAGTGCCTGCTGCCAAGCCTGAGGATTAAGGCTGATGACTGAGTTCAATCCCCAGGACCTACCTGGTAGAAAAGAACCACTTCACGCAAGCTGTTTGACCTCAACAAGTACGCCGTGGCACATGTGCATGCATGTGTCATTTAAAAAAAAACTACAAAACATTCAAGCCTTAGGAGGACAGCATGAAACACAAAACTGAAAGGCAGCCAGCGTGCCAGCACAGAGGCGCACAGGCAAAGCCTGGAAACGGGGACAACCACCACTGGGCTTCAGTACTGAGATAATCCATGAAACATAAATTTCCAGGGTGGGTGTGGTGGTCAAGGGCTTTAATCCAAGCTTTGGGAGGCAGGGGCAGGAGGGTCTTTGCTTTCAAGGCCAGCCTGCTCTACGGCACATTCCAGGACAGTTAAGGCTGTTAACACAGAGAAACCCTGTCTCAAAAAACAAAAACAAAAAGCTTCCAAAACAATTGTCTTAAAATACGAAAAATAGCATTAAGCTTGAAAATGTTCAGACCCTCCATGCTGGGAATTCTAGTAACTGAATGATCAAAACTCTGTTCAAATCTTTAGGCAAAACAAAGGTTTCAATCACCATACAAAACAATGTTGTTTGTCTATGAGGAAAGCATTAAATGAGCCCAAACAATCTTAAACAGTGACATAATACATCCTGATCATAATATTGTAGAATAATTAAGAATCTTCCTAACAGTCCCTAAAGACGCAGAAGCTTGCACCATGACAGTGTCTACAAGGAGAATGACATACACATGTACATGTGATCTTGACTGTCTACAAAAAGGCCTGGAAAGACGGATACTAACTTCTTAACATGGTTAAGACACAACTAAAACTTTTACCTTGAGGTTTTTTAGACCAAACCTCTGGAAGGGAATCAAAATACTGGAATTTTATCACATCAAAGCACAAACAACTATTTCTAGATGAAAGAATTTAATTTTTGTATCTCAATTATCCATAATAACACTAGGATACTACCTCCATAATCAGAATGATAAAAAGTGTATAATTCTAATGCTCATGAGGTTAGGGCAGAATAACTGAAGATTTAGGGAAAGTCTGGGCTAATAACAAGATCCACCATCTGAAAAATAATTTTTTTGGGGGGGGCAGGGTTTGAAGACAGGGTTTATGTATCTTTGGCTGTCCTCTAACTCAGAGACCCACCTGCCTCTGTCTCCTGGGTGTGGAGATAAAAGGTGTGTGCCACCACACCTGGCTAAAAGAAAACATTTTTAAAGTATATATGTACATGAGCGCATACGTTTCTCTGCTACTATTTACTTTAAAAAGTAACATACCCTGGTAATTTTGCTTTGAGATTTTGCAAAGTATTTTTTTTGTGTTTGAGCCAAGAGTTCGTGTCCACCTGCTATGGCTAATATGATAGCATCAGCCATTCGGTTATCATGTAAACAAAGGTCCACCGCACTCTCAAAATTGCCCGTCAGCAAAGCCCGAGTAATTAATCCATCAATATCTGCAACAAGGAAACACAACATCCAAGTTAAATAGAGTCTACTACTAAAAACAATTACTAGAAAACTGTACACACCAGGTTTTAGACACAGGCAAATGGAGAACACAAGCTAATTTTTTATTACTAGCAGATGAAATTTATAAAATAAACTGTCATATTTACAAAAGCTATGGAAATGGATCAGAATGTATATAGAGTAACTTATTTTGTATTAGTAAAGATCACTAAGGTGTGTCAGAACTCACCAGCCTTTTCAAGACACTGGTTATATCTAAGTGACAAAAGTTCTCTCTTACCCCTGCCCAGCATGATGCTACCTTTCTAGTTATGTCTATTGGTACATAACTTAGCTCCCAGGTCTTGGGAGCTCAAAACCACTCATCTACAGAGACCTCTTGTAATAGCAAAAAGCAATAGTGCACTGTTTTCGCTGACTCCTTATGGCTACGAGAGATTTCAGTCAAAGCCAACAGCACTTACCTCCACTGACAGAGATGTTAAATGTCCCTCCAGCGGAAGGCAGAAAATCAGACTCCTGTTTTTCTTCTTTAATTTGCTAAAGAGATGAAAAAGGCAGCAATTTAGCCAAAATGAAACTGAAATAATTTACTGCCAAAAAAATATATGATTATTCATCTACTGAGACGATGATACACCAAGCTGTTTCAAAATGTTCCCAATCTACGTGTAGATTAGAATCTTGGACTCCTACGGCATTAATTCTCATGAGACATAAATAAAACCCAGTCATCTGAAACACCAAATCAAGTGTCCACACTTGTCACAGAGACCTGAAAAGTTGCTCTCAAAAGTAAGGAACATTTTTCAGACCCCCAACTTTGAGTGGCTTCAAAATGCAAAATATACATATTTTTAATTATAGTGTCTATAGGTTTGGCTATAAAATATTTCTGTCCAAGCTGAATCACAAAAACAAATCCCTTGGTGTCCTCAGTACAAAAGTACAGCAAGCCTAGAGCAATGGCTCAGTTACAGAGCACATGTCTCTCGCAAGTAGGGTTGGTCTCCAATGCCAGAAAAGAACAACAAAGCAGTATAAACACTGTTTTAACCATTTGAATGTTTCTGAATAAACCAAATTAAATCATACATCTTGTTTTCCTTTAAATTAGTTATATATTGAACAGCACATAGTCTGACAATACACACACACACACACCCCTATTATAAAAGTGACAAACTGAGTGACTCAATTCAAAATCTAAATACAAAACTGCTGTGGAATATTACTTTAACTGTGTGCTATACTTGTCTGTGCTGCACTTGTTTAACGATGTAAAGAGGGTCACATCTGTATATGCTGCTGAATATCATCATATGTAAAGCTGTGTTACATCTGTTCATACTGCATTTGTTTAATTATGAGAAGATGGGTTCCTGTTTCACCTTCACAATATAAGGCACCTGTTTGGTCTAATAAAGAGCTGAACAGCCAATAGGGAGGCAGAGAAAGGATAAATGGGGCTGTCAGAGACAAGAAATAGGAGAAATCCAGGCTCAAGGAAAGAAGAGAATAAGGGAGAAAGAGAGGCCCACGTCCAGAGCAAGACGCCAGTCAGACATGAGGAGCGGTAGTGAATGTACAGAAGGAAAGAAAAGCATAAGCCCTGAGGCAGAAGCTAGGCAGAGCATTCCTAACTAGTAACAAGTCTCTGTGTCATGATTTGGGAGCTGGCTGGTGGCCTAAAAAAAAATGTCTAGTATACAAAATGATCTGAAATTCAAAACTTCTTAGATTTATAGATTAAGGATAATCAGCTTTATAGAGACTTTGTACAGACATCCCAAGCCTTTCTTCTGAAATGGAAACAAAAGTTCATGCAGACATTTGTTCTGCCCACACATCTGAATGTGTAAGCTGAGTTATTTTGTGCAGAGTACAGCACTGGCTTACCTAAGGACTTAGGTGACTGACTTTACCCTATTCCTTCTCCCCTTAGCAAAGTGCTGGCATTCACATTAATTACCCTGAGGATAGTTCAGCCACCCACCCTCACTATCTCTGTTTACTAAATTTACAGAATGACACTTTCAGGCTAGAGACGCACATCGGGTATGGATACACAGACCTGGGGTGCATGAGGCCCTGGGCTGAACCCCTAAGACAACACAAACAGCACCATCTTCCCATTTCAAACGTGATTTCTATATACAACTAACACACCTTTACTTATGAATTCCTGAGATACAAGTAGGGCCTCAAAGGCTTAATTTCTTACGTACTGAAAATTTTGAATGTACAAGGTACCATATCTGAAAAGCAAATAGTATCTGTCAAGTTGGGAGTGTAGCCCCCAGCCCCTGGCATCCATCCCAGCCTCCCTGGCCTGGGAGTTGCTTTGGTCTGGACTCCAAATCCCAGCATGCCAAGTCCTGACCACTCCCACAGGGTATTTAAGTGGGCTCCCAGAGGAGAAACACGTGGTTTTCGGGTCTGTAAGTGCTCCCTGCTTTCCTGTCTCCCCACCATGCGCTGGCCACCCAAGAGCTTCTTACTTAATAAAACGATGGGCATTTTGATTTGGTTTGATTTGACCTAACTGGATTTCTTGCGCCAGAGGAGCTGCATTTCTTATTATTTTTTTACTTAACAATAAAAAATACATCAGTATCATCAAGACAAAAGGGAATATTTTATCCCCTTACACATAATTTGTTTCAAGCCTTCACAGTATGCAATGACTACTGTTTGGCTAAGTATTTTATCACCTATTATTCATGAGTACATGAACAAATAGACTTTAATTTGATGGTACATAGTTAATATACAGAAATGAACACCTTTGCAGGTATCTATAATTTTCCTAGGTATCTCCAAAACTAGTCCAAAATTTTAGCAAGATTTTACAGTGTTCTCTATTTCCTTATTAAATTCTGGGAGACTGATTTTAATAGAAAATATATTTCATAATCACTTTATAGCAGCCCAGTATGTTTATGAATTATTTATAAGCATTCCATAGTCAAAATAGTCCCCTACCATAAAAGGCAAAGGAAAAGTCAAAGATTAGATAAGACATAAAAACTTGATTAATTTTCCAAGATGAAATAAAACAGAAACAAGAAAAGTAAACTATGGAATTAGCTGTTAGTTGGGGGGAGAAAGAGAGTCACACGAAATAAACTAATGACACAGCTCTGTATTCAAGGTCTCTTTTCAATTAGTTATAGAAATTACCAAGCACAGCTAAGGACACACTAATAGTTAAGTCATCACAATTAGCTTAGTTTTATAAAATATTCTTTGCTGTGCCCCAGTTCAGGACCAATTTAGAAGCATCTATCACTGACAGTGGGCTATACAAATCAAAGTGTCAAGAAAAAAGCATTAACTTGACATGCACAGCAACTGTATTTCTGAGTAAAATCTCTGTCAGTTTAGTATACTGGCAGCCATCTGACTCAATTAAGGAAATCTCACATCTACCACTAATTTTAAGACATAGTAATAAGAACCTGAGCCAATGAACTAGCGTGCAGAGATACTTTTGTTAGGCAAGATAAATAGACTCTTACCCTTAAAACATCTGAGAAAAAATACATTTAAACATAATTGACAACAAGTAGTCAAAAAGAGTCCATATTTTCACGTGAGATACACAATTATCATACAATTGTCCAATATAATAAAAATAAGTACCTCTCCCAAGAGCTGCTCTCCAGCAGCAGGGCTCTCCTCCCCATCACTCTGTGCTACTTGGTCAGGGTCTTTAAGAGCCTTTGGTACATAAAACAATCGCAAAGGAGGTGAAGAAAGCAGCATTAAAAGGTCATTAGTAACAAGAGAGACAAAGACCCAACCAACCACATCCAGAGCTTGATCGTGAGCAGCAACCTGGCAAGTTTATCCCAGAAACAACATTAAAAGGAAAGCAGGAACGATCACTACCACCACCCTTCCCTTTTGGCTACCAAATGTCACATGACATACAAGCGATTTACCTTATCTGAGCAGACATTGGTTCAGTTTTCCCTTTTAAGAAGTTCAAATATACCAAAAGACAAGCTTTACCAGCTAAACTTAAGATGAGAATTATAAACTTACTAAAATACTTGGAACTGGTATTTTCTAAATCAGTAGGCACAAAACAGATCAGCTTCTCAAACTACCCTTCTTGTCAGGATCTAACCAAACTCTCAGGAGAAAGCTATGTTTAAAGGCCTTCTTACCACATCGGATCCATCCACTCTGTTCAAGGCCAAAGCAATCTGAAAGGAAAACAACAACTCACCTACTAAACACAATTCTATTCAGGATGTACAGCAAGGTTCGGGTTTTACTCCATTCTCAGCCAAACCCCACAAAAGTTCCTATCAGGGGAAGTATGTTTAGGAAGAGCAAGACACCTGTGCACAGTTGGTTCTCACTGGTTCTTACTGGTTCTTACTGGCTCTAGCTCCCTTTACAGGGGATTCTACTGCCCAGATGATCTTCAGCTCTGCTGTCTAACCTACAATCAACCTTGAAAGAAACATGTTCTTGGACCTTGTTGTTTTAATAACTATAAGTCATTGCTTGTTTGCTTGTTAATTTTTTTTCTTATCATTTTGTTTTCTAAGACCGGACCTCACTATGTCACCCTGGCTGGCCTGGAACTCATGGTGATTTATTGGCTCTGCCTCCTGAGTGCTGGGGTTAAAAGACTTGCACACCTGGCTTACAAGTACTTTTTAAAAAGATGTCCTCAGGTACTCAATATAGAATGAATTGCTTTAGAAGTATTTGGATAATGATTGTATTTCCTAATTTTTTTGCTTTCAGACATACAAGCAAAACTTTTCTTCTGAAAACTTAGAAAAAAATCAGAGCATCAAGGACTTATGGCTAATAAGAAAATCAAACCCTAACACTTTAAAGGAGTAAGCCAAGACACGAGCAGTGTGGCTGCCCTTAGAGAAGCACACACCTAGACAGCGTCAGAAGCAGTCCGCGCCATTCGGGCAGCTGTGCAGTGCTACAGAAAGCTTTAGTTTCCATCAACAGAGGTGAAGGATCTGAGAACAGGACAGCATTCTTGAGGCTTCCACCGCTTTTACTGCCGCTGACATCAACACTGACACAATGAAGACTACAGAACGCTAATGTGGTTTTCTCTTTCAAAAAAGGAATTCTTTCTCTCAAAAGTTAAACTACGAAGCAAACTACTTAGACCTTGTTTACTTAGTGACAAAAATTCATCCTGCTCCAGATACCTGTTAGCTGGTCAACAATAAGCCATTTAAGAATTTCATGCTAGCTGGGCAGTGGTGGCCTGGAACACACCTTCAATCCCAGCACTCAGGAAAAAGAGGCAGGCGGATCTCTGAGTTTGAGGTCAACCTGGTGTACAAACTGATCCACGTCAGCCAGGGCTAAACAGAGAAACTCTGTCTCAAAAACAAAAGTTTCATGCTAAGGCATCAGTCTAGCGAGGCTGGAAGAGCGCAGTTGACCCCGACAGTGTTCTTCTTCCCATAAACCAGTCCCCGCCACCCTCCCGCTGCCAGGCCACTGTGACACGCCTTAATAAACACCTCGGTGTGTGTGACAAACTATCCCTGACAGTGGCTGAATTAAAGGTGGTTCTGGCCGAACTGGAGTTTCCCACTGAAAACTTTGGTGACAGATACCAGTTATTAAATGTCTGTGACTGATCTGAGAACACCTGTGAGAACTCTATAAGCATACAGCCCACAGCACAGGAGCGTCTGTGTAAGTTTACCTTCTTCCCCAGATCTTCTCTTCTGTAGCCGAGAAGCTCGAGGTATTTCCCACGAGAGTCGTCCTCAAAGTTTACCTTTGAAAAGAGATACAAGCTTCAAAGACCTACACTTAAAACCTACTTTTTCTAAGAACTGACTAAATTCTAAATCAAATTACTAAAAAAAATTTAAAGTCTATAAAACCCTGAAAATTTACTGTGCAAAAAGAACTTAGCTTTCACAACTTGCTTTTTAGATATGCAAGTGTGTATACGCCTGTGCGCTGGTTTGTGCACACTGACTACAATGCTGGCAGAGGTCAGAGGGCGGCACCTAGTTCCTATAGCTGGAGTTACAGGTGGTTCTAAGCTCCCCAACATGGGTGCTGGGATCCCACTTAGGTCTGGAAAAGCAGCATATGCCTTTAACTAGGGAGGAGCCATCTCTCCTGTACTGGGGTGGTCTATTCGAGACACAGTCTCATTAGAGAGGCCTTGGTTGACCTAGAACTTGCTTCTAAGACCAGACTGGTCTAGAACTCAGAGATCCACCTGCCTCTGCCTCTCAAATGCTGGGCTCAAAGTGAGTCACTACTACCTGGCTTTCCAAATAACATTTTTAAAAACTAGTTTTTTGTTTGTTTGAGACTAGGTCTCACACAGCCCAAGTCTCAAATTTAAACTCTCTATGTAGCAATGATAACCTTTTAAGTTCCTCTACTGCTCAACTGCTGGGATTACAGATCATTCTGGTGCACAGATAGAGGAGCTGGTTCCTAAGAGCAGGCAAGTGAGTTACGAACCATTCAGGACAAATGGGGCTTGTTTTTAACTAGAATTGTGTTAAATACAAAGTAATTCATATTCTAAGCTTCTATGAGAAAGTAAAACAGTGTATGCAGTATTAAATATCCCAAATCATTTTTAAAATTTCACACCGAAGCTGGGTGAGGTGGCACACACCTTCGTTGCAGCAGAGGAAGGCGGACCGTGGATCCCAGGCCTGCCTGGTCAACAGAGCACATTTCACGTGAACAAGAACCACAAGGTGAGAGGCACCGTTTCAAACAGAAACAAAATTTACCTCTACCTAGCAAATTATAATTTCTGCAATTATAAAATTTAACCCTATTGTATTCAAGATTGTTTTTTCTTGGAAAATTTGGTATCAAGAAACATCTATGAATGCAAAACTTAGTCTGCTATGAAAAGAGAATTAGTCAAAAGACAGTGTTTCCCTTGACTCTTCTGTAGCAGCAGGATGAGAAAAGACATCTAAGCTCTCCTCTCGTTCCTCTCTTCCCACGTCCACTAGCCAGACTGACGACACACGCCAGATAGTTTGTTTCTATTACAGCAGCTTTCGCACCCTAATTGTAAAATTTGTTGAATAGTGTCTTTCTCCCTTAAATGTATCTTCACACTATTTAGCTTAAAATGGTGTGAGAGATTAGGCTGTGCTCTCTTTATAAGATTATTTTGGCTTTTGTGACAAGGTCTTGCTATACAGCCTCAACTCAGATCCCTGAGTGTTGGCATCACAGGTGTCTGTTACTGTGCCCAGCTTGGGTCTCTTGAATTTTGTCATGCATTCCTGAAATCATACTATGTCTTCAGAAGGAAGACAGACTTAGATTATCATAGGAACAATTATCGATAATGAAATAAAACCGACCTTAGGGCCAGAGGGATGGCTGGGCAGGTGAATGTGCTTGCTGTAAAATGAGCACGCATGAAGACATGCAGAAACAGAAATTAACAATAAACCCAACTTTACCTTCAAGAAGGACCACACGTTCTTCTCAAACTCAGTCTGAGATGCATCAATCTTCCTCTGGCAGTAACTGGTGAAGCTCTGGGACTGCACAACCTGCTGCAGCTGCTCCGAGCGGCTCAGGAAGTCCTTCTCTGTCACCACCTGGCTGATGAACACGTGNGCGGCTCCGCTCCCTGCTGAGGCTGCACTTTAGCATGCTCAAAAGTTACCAGTTTCCCTCCAAACTGTAAGAAGAAACAAAGTCATCAGCCACTAAACCGTGCCCCCAAAGTGAACGTACTGTAAGCCTGCTAAAATAAAGAACTGTATGGAGATCTCTGGCACACCCTCTCACACCTCCAACTGTCCTTTTCAGTTTTCACAAGGCACCTGGATGCAATGTCCTTTGTGCTGCCCCACAATGTCTCAGCTAATATGCCACACTGAACCATAAAAACAAAATCCACCTACTGAGAAGGAGGCGCCGACAGGCCTTCGGACCCACTTGGGTGGCTTCTTCAGGGGGAGCACTATGCTGTGCTGAGTGGTCTGCTGTGGGATTTGTAACGGAGGAAGGGGCTGTCCTGTGCCGAAGGGATCGAGATTCCCAAAAGATGATGAAAGCTATTTTCAAAGAAGTATGAGTTAGTAATCTATATAAACTAAGTTGTAATTTTTCAAATCATACTTAAAAAGTGTCAATTATCCAGGAGAGCAGCATTGGTGGTTGGTAAAAGTCACTGTAAAAGTAATTATATAAGGCGGTTATTTTTCTCAGTTATAAAAGCCTGAATACTCCTATTACCTTGTCAACTTGTTTTTGCCTTAAACCGTCTATGCTCCCTCCCATGATAGAATAAACACTGATCCGTCCATCAAAGGAAGCAGCTGACAGGACAGCAGGATTTCGAGGACACCATTGGATGTCAAAGCACCACTGTGTGTTGGTGGGAAGTTCATACAATACCTAGTCCAACATAAATAAAATAAGCACAAGTTAGAAAAAGGTACAGCCAGGACATAACCAAAACAAGTAATGTTGGTAGTAAAAACAGCTGAGCATTACTTTAGAAAAGGCTTTAGCTAAGAAAACTAATGGCGAGTTCTTCTTAAAGTGCAGTGGCCCTGGGACGGTCCACCACCACGGTGCAGTGGTCGGGCAGCAGTCCCCGGGAAGGCCCACTGCTACGGTGCAGTATTGGTCCCTGGGACA
The DNA here is from genome assembly GCA_001685075.1 of Bramus lutescens. Classification (NCBI taxonomy): domain Eukaryota; kingdom Metazoa; phylum Chordata; class Mammalia; order Rodentia; family Cricetidae; genus Bramus; species Bramus lutescens. Next base: position 332,225 of record LOEQ01000786.1, on the reverse strand, counting down.
GCCTACTGCTACAGTGCAGTGTCCCTGGGATGCTCCACTGTAACAGGAATGCTAGTCAGTATTTCTTTTCCTAAAATGGCAGAAGGAGACAAGCTGGAAAGGCCAGAACATTTTATCAAATTCTAGCGCTACTCTTTTCAACTGCTTAGGCATGGCAAGATCCAAAGAACTATAATTAAGTCGTTTGAAAACCAAACTTTAAACCAAAGTTAGAAAGAACTCAGTGATAAATCTGGCTTTTAGCCACAAAAGCAAACATGTCTATCTCATTCTTGCTGAAGAATCCTAACAAAAGCTGCCTCTAAGTTTCCTACAGAAGGAAGAGAACACGGGAAAACTTTACAAATGCTCTTACAGGGCCAGGGAGACGGCGCCATGTGTAAAATGTGTGCCATGCAAGCATGAGGACTGCAGGTCAAGTCCCTGCAACCACAGAGAAAGTCAGGTCTGGTACTCGCTACAGACAGACAGCTAGGGAGGCAGAGGCAGGAGGATTACTGCATTTGCTGACCAGCCACTCAGGGAGGTCAATGAGACTGTGTCTCAGAAAATATGCGGAGACACAACTAACAAAGGCATACTATTGATTTCTCAGCCAGGTGCATAGGCACATAAGTGCTCATGCACTTGTACACGAACATATGCACACACACAGGAAATTGAAAATAAAAAAGCTATCAGAATTATTGTACTTGAGGCCCTAAGTTCAACATTCAACAGCTAAAAGAACAAAACCTATTGAAACATTTTTTGTTTTTTCATTTATTCCTGTGTGTGTGTGATGGATAAGTGTGGTGGCATATGCCACAGTACACACGGAGAGGACAACTTTCAGGAGGCAGTTCTCCCTTCCACCTCACTGTTTCTGCCACGCTGCACAGCCAGCTTGGCTGACTCATGAGCATCTAGGCGATTCTCCTGCTTCCCGTCTCACTGTGGGAGTGCTAAGGCTATACATGTAGCCACTGCATCCTGTTCATGTGGGTTCCAGGACTCAAACTCAGGTTCCCAGACTTTAATGCTGAGCCATCTTAACAGCTGGAAGACTGTGGGGTTTTTTGTTGTTGTTGTTTGTTTGTTTATTTTTAATGGGGCTGGAAATGAAGCCTAGGACTTTCACAAGCTAACAAGCAACTGCTTGACTTCTGAGCCACACGCCTAGCCCCAGCTACTCACATTTTTATTAGTTTTCATCAAAACACTTACAAAAGCACCTGCAATAATACACTTTAATAGAGAAAAGGCAAAGGGTATAAGGCTGTAACTAGAGTCTGAAGAGATGGCTCAGCAGATGAGTGCACTGGCTACTCTTCCAGATGACCTGGGTTCAATTCCCAGCTCCAACATGGCAGCTACAACTGTTTGTAACCCCAGGATCCAACACCCTCATACAGGCACACATGCAGGCAAAACACCAATGCACATATAATAAAAAATAAATCATTTTTTAAAAGGCTGTAGCTAGACTCTATGTCCCAACAGAGAAAGACTAATTTTAAACATTGAAGGAAATGAGCCGGAGAATGTTCCTGACAGAGAGATCTGATGGGTTAGCATCTCAGAGCCTCCTCCAGTGGGCTTAATTACAATTGTGGGCTTAAAACCATACGGAAATGGCTGATAAAACGGAAATGAAGTGTCAAGAGTGCTGAAAAGCTGAAGCGCTCCTCGTCCTACCTCTCCAGTGTTAGGGTTGGAGCACAGAATCTTAGCATCTTTTCCACAGCTTAGTAACAACTCAGGATCGGCCATGCTCCAAGCAATTGCCAAAATTCCCCTATAAAAACACAATGGGAGAGAGGAACAAGTGAGAACAAGGTACAGTCACACACGGGTGTGAAAGGGCCACAGCGAACTCCCTGCTCCTCCCTGCTCCGCTTACTAGTTCAAACTGTTAGCTTAAAAAAGAAGAGCAGACTGGTGGGAGACCACAAAAGATGAGGAAATGCTCAATCCCAAGACAGGGTTTCTCTGTAGCTTTGAAGCCTGTCCTGGAACTAGCTCTTGTAGACCAGGCTGGCCTCGAACTCATAGAGATCCACCTGCCTCTGCCTCTCGAGTACTGGGGTTAAAGGTGTGCGCCACCACCACCTCGCTGAAATGTTCAATCTTAAGGAAAACAAATTTCCAATCACTGCTGTGCAGGCCCAGGAGATGCCCAGACGGCTTACCTGAGCAGGACTCACAGTAATTCAGTAATATGTGTGCTACAAAGACACAGGCTGTTGAACACCATGCGCAGTGCAGAGGGGCAGAAACGAGAGTGAGTGCCCAACAACACGGACTGTGGAGTACTCAGTTCCAGGCCGGGTTTTATGAGAAAGCTCATGGATAAAAACCCCTCATAGAGCTGGGTGATGGGGGCAGTGCAAACCTTTAATCCCAGACTCACATGACAGGACCAAATGGATTTCTGGGAGCTTCAGTCCAACTTGGTCTACATACAGACAAATTCTGTCTCAAAAAAAAACAAACTAAGCCTCATGCATGGGAGGCCAGCGCTGTCCTGCCAGCCTCCATCCGCAGTCCTGTTTTTGGCTTCTGTTACCAGGAAGTAGTCTTTATCGAGTATAATGAAAAGAAAAAATTTAGATATTTTTCAAAGAAATATTAAGTTCTAAAGTCTAGAAACATGGTTTTATAGATCACTATATTAAAGGGATATTTTTATCTCAATATAACGGAAATACAGTGTATCCTTGGGCTATGCACAGTGTAATCCTTAGGATAGGAAGACAGCTCAGTAGTGAGGTGCTTGCCATACAGCATGTCTAAAGACAGACCACTGAGATGGCTCAGCAGGTAAAGGCATCTACTGCCAAGGCCTATGACCTAGGTTCAATCCCTGGGTTCCGTGAGAAGCCACACCGAACACCACATGCTATGCTGACCTCCACAGCATGTGGAGTGGGTCCATGCCCCACACCCACACATGCACACAAAGCCAGGGATGGGAGCACACATTTGTAATCCCATCTGGGAATGGAGAAAGGCAGACCCACAGAGCTCACCTGACAGCTATAGATCCAATGGGGACTTCAGGCACAGTGTCTCAAAAATGCATGGTTGAGGAATGCTCAGAAAGCCATCAGGCATGACTTCTGGCTGCCACAAACATGCCTACACCTTCCCCCAGCACACACAATCTTCTGTACTCAATATCATTTTGTCTTTTCTATATTCATACCTACATTACTCAGAGATTCTATGAGAAAGCAAAATTACATTTGGGTATTTCTTAAGAGCATATAATTAGAGGTTTGAGTATTTTGCTCAGTGGTAAACAACTTGCTTATTTTTACAAGGCCCTGAGTTTGATCTTTGACAAAGCAACAATACAACAACTAATTGCCAAAATTTGTTCATTTAGAAAAAAATGTTTTTAAATTATGTGTGTGTGCGTGCACACATGCATGTGCATGAGAGTGCAGGGGCATCAGACTCTCCTGGAGCTAGAGTTACAGATGGTTGTGAGCTGCCATTTGGGTGCTGGTAAATAAACTCAGGTCCTCTGGAAGAGCAACAAGTGTTCTTAAATACTGAGTTATCTCTCCAGCTCAATAAATTATATATTATGCTATTATTAATATATAAGGACAGATTTTAAAGAAACATAGAATTATAAGGCTGGAATAGACCAAATGATCAAATAATCTACCACTTATTAGCACAAGAAAACTGCCAACTAGAGATTGTTTCTGTCATCCAGCACTGGGCTTTGCTAAATTATGGTGGCCCATTCCCAAGCTCTGTGGTAAAATCTCTGAGATTAGTGTTTGGGCTGACTTTGGACAAGTTTAACCTTCAATTTCTGGCCTGTAAGACATGCAACGGGCAGTTTCTCCAGTTATTCTGCTATGAGGACTGATTAAGGTGCCATGTACAATGTTTGCACACTGTCTGTTATGGAAGAGTTATATGTCTTCCTTCTACAATGCAAGTTCCCTGCAGTTAGTGTAGTGGCTTGGTGGAGAATGGCCCCCATAGGCTCATGTCTGAATAAAAGGTCCCCAACAGTTGGAACCATCTGGGAAGGATTAGGACGTGTTGCCGTGTTGGAGGTTTCACGCTGGGGTAGGCTTTGAGGTCCCAGTCTGTTCTGTTGTCTAAGAATCAGGTCTGAGCGCTCAGCCCCTGCTCCAGCACCATACCTGCTGCCATGCTCCTCACCATGGTCGTCATGGACTTGCCTCTCAAACTGAACAAGCCCCCAACTAAACGCTTTCTTTTATCAGTTGCCTTGGTTGTGGTGTATTTTCCCAGTGGTAAGAAAGCAATTAAAACAGGTGAGTATTTTGTCTGTTTTACTGTATACATTAATACACTCAATCTTAAATAAAATAAGAAAAATATTTAGACTACTCAAAAGCATCTTTTTTCTACTATAAACTAGACTAAAATACAACATTTAAGGAGAAATTGGTTCTAGCCAAATTCTTCTCCTTTATAAGCAACTTATAGACATATCACAAACTTCAGAAACTAATAGATAGGAGAAGGGGAAAGGACTTAAAAGTTCAGTCACCTGTCACTAAACAGGAAGTCCCCAAAGTACTTAGAAACTAGTACATTTTCTTTGTTTGTTTGGTTGGTTTTTTTGAGACACAGTTTCTCTGTGTTAAAGTCCTAGCTATCCTGGGACTCTCTCTGTAGACCCGGCTATCCTCCTGCCTCTGCCTCCTGAGTGCTGGGATTAAAGACGTGTGCCACCATCGCCTGGCTAGAAACTAGTATAATATTAAAAGGGATTTTCTTAACACATTGAACTAATTTACTTAAATTTGCTACTAAATAGGTATCACCAATAGGAAAATTGCCAAATTAATGAAATACAAAGACACTAAGACATGAGAAAATTCCCATTTTTCAAAATATCTACTCAATTTATTACTGCAAACTGAAAGCAGATCACCTAATTTCTCAAAAATGTTTGCTTTTAAAGTAAAATAGAATAAAACCAGTTTCTAAACTGTTGCTATATGGCATTAAATTTTCTTAAGTATGATGACTAATATGGATCTAATTGTATAATCAATGTCAAGAGTTAATAGACTCCAATTTTTACCAATTATTTTAGGTGATTTTAATTTCCTGAACGCACTATGTAGCTGAAGATGGCCTTGAATTCCTGACCCTCCTTGCCTTGGACTGCCAAGTGCTGGGATTACAGACACACATCTCTGCTTGGCTTAATTTTTTTGAAGAAAGTGGTGGAAAATACTTTAACAAAGGATTCATGTTAGCATGATATGAGCGATCTACCATTTTAGAGTAAAAATCCTGACTACTGTTTAAAATAAACAGTAGTAATTATGTTTTAGGATTTAAAAATAAAGAAACGAAGTTCCCTGAAACAGTAGTATGGTACCTGGCATGATTTTCCAGAACCCGGATAGGAGAGGCGGCAAATCGAAGGTCCCACATCTGGACCACCGGTAATCGATCGTCCTCAGAGGCCAGGACCATCTGCGTAGCAACGTCCGGGTGCCATGCCAGCCCAGAGCAATGCATCTGCAGACGGAGAAGGCCACATCTTAGCAGTCCTGTTACTTTATGAGAAGCAGACCTAAAATTTGAGGGCTATGTCACCACTAAAATAAACAGGAAAATGCATCGGCTGAGATTAGTTCCAAACCTTTTAAATGTTACTAAACAGTTTAAAGCATTTGATATTTCTTATTCATCTACTTGATACAAATAAAGCAATTCAGAGTCAAAATAATTCTAAAATGAATTTCACTATCAATACTGTAACTAAGAATAATTTATACAAACTTAAAATATAAGACTTTCAAAAATAAAAATAAGGTTCTCAACTAAAAACTAAAAAGCCTTCTACCTTTCCTCAAAAAAAAACCCCCAAAAATCTTAACCATCTAAAGTTTCATGAGACAATTACTATTATTGGGAATAACTATTCTAATATTTATAATATATTATAATATAATGAATAATTTCTAATATAGTCTACATAATGACTAAAACTATTTTTGCATGCTTTGTCCCACTGAAACTTCGGTTTTAAAATTTCTGGTCCATTTAAACTATGGTAATCTGGAGGAAGGCTCTTTTCAACAGTTCCATGGTGTTTTAAAATGATACACACATTCTGACTTAGGCACTCTTATTTTAGAAAATCTTTAACCAGGGTGGGCAACATGGCTCAGCACATAAAAGCACTTACTGTCAAACCTGAAGACCTAAGTATAACCTCTGGGACCCATAGGAAAGAAGGAGAAAGTCATGCAAACTGTCCTTGAACCAGCACAGAAGTGCACAACGGAATGTGAACACTAATAACCACCAAAAACAGACAAACAAACATAAATGTGATATAAGTATTTTTTAAGTTTTAAGAAAGAAAGAAAAAGAGAGGGAGGGAAAGGAGAGAGAGAGAGAGAGAGAGAGAGAGAGAGAATTAGGTCATCAAAATGGCTCACTGGGCAAATGTGCCTGTCACTAAGTCCACTTCAACCTGAGTTTGATCTCTGAGACCCACCTGATTTCAAAAGTTGTCCTCTGAATACAACATGTGCTTCATGGCACACATGTACCCACATATACATGCAAATGCACATAAAATTACAAAATAAAAGTGCTTAAAAAATAAAAAACAAGCTGGGAAGTAGAGGCACACACATTTAATCTTTGGACTCGGGAGGCAGAGCCAGGCAGAGATCTGTAAGTTCGAGGCCAGCCTTGTCTATAGAGGAGTTCCAGGACAGGCTCCAAATCTACACAGAGAAATCCTGTCTCGAAAAATCAAAAAAATGAAATAAAATAAATAAAATAAAAAAACATACCCAACATGGTTTATTGGGTATCTAATTACTGTCACTAAGGAGGAGGGGCATTCATCCAACTATTAAGTCATTGATAAAAAGACAATTTTAATTTTACAAAGCCTTGATTTCTTGAAACAAGCCCCAGGGTACACAGCAGAAACACTCATGTCTATCACAAGTCAACCCTATACTTACTCTGTTACTGTGATCGCTGACTTTGATGATTGGCTCATTTTTCCTAAGATCCCACACAGTTGCCCGGCCACTGGGACTCGCTGATGCTAAAATATGCTGGACTTGTCTGTTCCATGCAATGCAGCTGATGTCTTCTGGCGGCTATGAAGGAACAAACCATTAAAAACCATCTCCATGCTGTGCTGGTTAGTTTTGTCAAAATGACAGTCTGAAGTCGCTGGGAAGAGCCAAAACTGGGGAACTACCTCTATCAGCTGGCTCTGAGGGTGTGTCTGTACACACTTTCTGACTGCTGACTGATGTGGGGTGCCCAGGTCACAGGGGGACACACCTCTCTGGACACGTGGGTCTAGGCTATAGAAGGAAAGTAACTGACCAAGCTACTTGACCTCCAGAGATGACGGGACTTTGATCGGGACATGTAAACAACATAAACCCTTTCTTCCCCAAATTGGTTTTGGGCAGTGTCTAATCCCAGCAACAGACTAGGACATTACAATATTCAAATTTAATTATAAAGCCAGGTGTGGTGGCACACACCTTTAGTTCCAGCACTCTGGAGACAGGCCAATTTCTGAGTTCAAGGCCAGCCTTGAGTTTCAGGACAGCCAGAGCTACATAGTAAAACCCTGTCTCAAAAACCTAAAAATTAAATTTAATCATAAATGCTTATTCTTCATTTATAATTTTTTCTTTATTTTTTCTTGAGACAGACAGGTCTCAAGTATGTACCTCTGGCCAGCCTGGAACTCACAGAGATCCACCAGCCTCTGCTTCCTGAGTTCTGGGGTTAAAGGTGGACCATCATGCCTGCCTGACTCTTTAGCTTTTTTTTCTTTTTTTTTTTTTTTAAATCTATTACTGGGCTGGAGAGATGGCTCAAAGTTAAGAGCACTGCCTGCTTGTCTAAAGGTCCTGAGTTCAATTCCTAGCAACCATGTGGTGGCTCACAACCATCTGTAATGAGATCTGGTGCCCTCTTCTGGCCTGCAGGCATGCATGTAGGCAGAATACTGTATACACATAAATAAATAAATCTTAAAAAAAAAAATAAAGTCTATTACTTAGAAATTAGATCCACAGCCAGGCATTGTTTAAAATACAGATCTGCAGAGCTCCAACTTCTTTGTGTTGTTTAATATTGTCTCATCCAACAAGTATTTGCTGATTCTTGCTATAAACCAAGCCGTTTCTTTATTTGCAGCTGTTGCAAGATAGACCACAAACTACAAAATGGATGGCTAATGAATGTGACCTAGAATTAGAAAGGACAAAAATGCGAGGCTGGACTACTGGGGAAAATGCCTTTATAAGTAGCAGACTATATCATTAAAGCCACCTTTCAAGTAAAACTGGGCATCTACACAATAAGATAGCTTGTAGAAAGACTATAGTTGTTTTATTTTTTGAGACAGGGTCTCACTATGTAGCCCTAGCTGCTCTGGAACTCACTCTGTAGACCACCAGGCTGGCCTTGAACTCACAGAGAACTGCCTGCCTCTTCCTGCTGAGTGTTAGGGTTAAAGGCCTGTGCTACCATACCCAGCAACATTTTAGTTTAGATAAAGTCTCATTCTATATTCCTGATGACTTCAAACTCAAGACAATCCTCCTGCCTCCACCTTACAAGAGAAACATATTTACTTTACAATGCCACAGGGAATTTAATAATATTTAAGTACTAGTTTGCGTTCAAATACTTAAAACCATCATGAATACAGGATGGCTTGATTTCTTTGCTTACACTGATCAACAATTAATGTTATACCTGTGTTTTGGCCCCTGGTGTCATTGGAGTTGCAAAATTGTTTAGATCCCAAATGTAGATTTCAGATTCATTAGCACCAGAGGCTACCAAATTTGTCTGCAAAAAGAAACAATAATCAAATAACAAATAACTAAAAACCCAGAATAACTAAAACTAAAATGTTCACTTTAATACATACAGTTTTCCTAGTGATTCAAAACAATCTTATGTGTGGCTTCCTAATTATCCATAATTCTTCAAAGTTAACTTTTTTAGAGAAACATTGTAACTTTCCAAATGAAATATGTCTCCTGACAATGAAACTATTTTAAAGCAATATGTTATAAAAGAGAGCAGTTCCGAGGTTAAACTGTTAAAGAATCAAGCACATTAGCCACATAGGGCCTGGCATTTGTGGTTTTGCATCTCTGGAACAAAAGCAGTCGCCACTTACTGCTCTCCTTCAGCAAATCCTACCCGAGTGCTCATAATGCAGGCACTGTACCAACTGAGTTACCTCCTAAACCCCCTGGGCTTCTGTTGTTGTTTGAGACAGTCTCGTGTAGCATAGGCTGGCTTTGAAGTTACCATGTAGTTTGGGGCTAGCCTCAAACTACTGATCCAAATTTTGCCTGCACCTCCCAAGTGCTGAGGTAACAAGTGTGTGCACCATGCCTATGTCCAGCTCCTAACCTGAACTCTGAACTGCAGTCTTCACCTTTCATTCCTAATACTGAAGTCAGTAGTTATTTCTAAAGAAAAGCAAATATTCTAAGAACCAAGAATGAATGTCGACCAAAGTCAAACCTGGAATATGTTTACATCCAAGGCTCTCACTGGCCCAGTATGCTTGTCCTTCTGGGCAATCACAACCTCCTTGTCTCCAGCTATGATTTTAGAAGGATCATAAAGAATAATGTTTCCATTTTCTCCGCCTGCAATCAGAACTCCAGAAATATCTCCTTTGGAATCCATCTTATGAGGTCCCCAGATCAACTTGTGGTACCTTAAGGAGAAAATAAATAACCCATTCTTAGAATCACATAAGTGTCTTAATATTTTAAATCACATTTTTGTCTATATCTATGTAATACAAACTGTAGTTTCTCTTTGACTCCTGCTGACTGGACCCCAGTAAAATAAAATTTTAATGTCTATTTGTATATTAGTATTTGATTTCCAGATCTCTAAACAATGAAGACTCTGCAGAGTAATACAGTACAGAAAGTTTACTTGAACTTAAAAATGACTTTATTGGGATGGAGAGATGGCTCCATGGTTAAGAGCACTGACTGTTCTTCCAGAGGTTCTGAGTTCAATTCTCAGCAACCACATAGTGGCTCACAACCATCTGTAATGAGATCTGGTGCCCTCTTCTAGCCTGCAGGGATACATGCAGACAAAACACTATATTTATAATACATATAAAAATCTTTTTTAAAAAATGGATTTACTACAATGACTTCATCATTTGTGCAACCCTGGGAAAGTTACTTAATATTCCCAAAATTTATTGTGTTTACCTGCACAACAAAGAGCTAATCATGGAAAATGAAACGTTGGGTCAGCCAGTGGTAGCACACGCCTTTAATGCCGGCACTTGGGAGGCAAAGGCAGGAGAAACTCTATTAATTTTAATTTTTTAATGATTTATTTATCTTTATTTTATGTGCATTGGTGTGAAGGTGNAGTTCAATTCTCAGCAACCACATAGTGGCTCACAACCATCTGTAATGAGATCTGGTGCCCTCTTCTAGCCTGCAGGGATACATGCAGACAAAACACTATATTTATAATACATATAAAAATCTTTTTTAAAAAATGGATTTACTACAATGACTTCATCATTTGTGCAACCCTGGGAAAGTTACTTAATATTCCCAAAATTTATTGTGTTTACCTGCACAACAAAGAGCTAATCATGGAAAATGAAACGTTGGGTCAGCCAGTGGTAGCACACGCCTTTAATGCCGGCACTTGGGAGGCAAAGGCAGGAGAAACTCTATTAATTTTAATTTTTTAATGATTTATTTATCTTTATTTTATGTGCATTGGTGTGAAGGTGTCAGATCCCCTGGAATTGGATTTTCAGACAGTTGTGAACTGCCATGTGGGTGCTGGATATTGAACCTGGGTCCTCTGGAAGAGCAGTCAGTGCTCTTAACCGCTGAGCCATTTCTCCAGTCCCTGGTACTCTATGAATTTGAGGCCAGCCTACAGAGTGAGTTCAGGACAGCCAAGATGACATAGAGAAACCCTGTCTCGAAAGAAAAAAAAAAGCAAGAAAGTAAGCATTCTATTTGACTAAAGAGTGTTCATGAATATGTAGCCTATGGGACAGGAACAGTAAAAATGTTAAGGGAGCCATTGTTAAAAATTTCTAAGTAGAGATCCTGTCTTTAAAAAAAACATTATGTGTGTGTACAAAAATATTTACATACTCCCTTCTTTATTCATCTGTATTTTATAAAATAAAAGACAAAAAAAGATGTTAGGAACTGGAATCTTATGGCCATTCTACATAAAACATCAGGGAAACGTTCAACAGGACATATATACAAACACACACATAGATATATAAATATTTTACTTCCATAAAAATGTACATGTACAATTTTTCATAAGTTTTTCATGTCACCAACATTATTCCTTAAAGTCTCTAATAATTATAATTACAGCCAGAGGTAGAGCATAGGGTCAGGTGAAGCTCACTTGGTAGAGTGCTTGTCCAGCATGCACGAAGTCCTGGGTTCAGTCCCAGGCACAGCATAACTAGCAGGGGTGGTGATTTGCCCATAATACTAGCACTCACGACCAGAGGCAGGAAGAGCAGAAGTGCAAGGGCATTCTTGCCTACTAATGAGTTCTAGGTCAGCCTGGGTTACACAGGACCCTGCCTCAAAATGAAAAATAAAATAATAAAGCCACCTATCACAACACATACTTAAATAAAATGTGACCTTAAGGCTGAATTTCATACCTGTGAGAAGAGGAGAAAGTAGCACAGGACTTCATATCCAAGGATGGGTCCGAAAGGTCAAACTCAAATATCTCCAGGGAAGCATTGGTACTAAATGTTGCATCCAACTGCTGAGCAGATGTTCCTACAGAAAATATATGCATGGTAACTACATCTGCAAAACAAAGACTTAGAAAGTGGCACGAAAGAGAAACTAAAAGCATGCTTGTCATGAATACATCTGTGGCTGAAACCTCAGCATGCATGCCACTGAGCATGTCGAAGTTCCTACAGCAATGAGATCCTGGCACGGGGCTGGGAGATGATGTCTCTAAGAGTGGGTAGTGACAGGTAAGGCTAAAGGCTGTACATTTCTTAGAATCTCTCTGGAGAAACAGCCCCATGTTTTAAGTCCTATACAAAGCTCTATTTAAAAAGTGCCTCTGTTAAGTTTGCTCATAATTCACTGAAACTCTTTGCTATGTCATTTGCTGTTCCAACTTCTGTTGGGCTAAAGATAAACCTGATTCCTGTGTACTGGGAAAGATACTATGCATGTAACCCATGACCAACGCCATGAAGTACGCACTGTAAACACAGGAAGGTCACCAGATAAAGTGACAGGGAAGATGGAGGTATCTAGCTGGAGAATGAGAAACCTTTCAGAGAAGATGAAGTTTGCACTAATGAAGAAAGCAGACAAGGAATTAGGCTAATCACACTGTCTTCTCTTTTGAACTTACCTGTGGCGAGGTAAATGGGGTGATTCTGGGCAGGGCTCCATGCCTGCATTGCTGTACGATCTATTTCCTTTAACTTCATCCTGCTAAAATGAACATTTCACAGAGAAATATACTGAATACATACCAAAGAATATCAAAAAATACATAGAGACATACTGAACAAATCACTAAAATATTAATAATACCCAAGTACCAATAATACAAATGCATTGTTTTTTAGAAATGTTCGATATTAGACATCAACCAAGGGACTATTTTGGAACAAATATTCAATTATTCTAATTCTTTATGGATATACAGACGAGTGCCCATTATCTGAAACAACGGAGACTAGAAATGCCTCAGATTTCAGAGTTTCCCTGATACTAGAATATTTTCTAGACCTTACTGAGTGAGCATGCCTAGATATAAAATTTAAAATGCTTCAAAATAGGAAAGTCTCCAGATGCTTCAATTAGGGATGTTCAACATACAGTCCTTTAGCTAAAAAAATCATCCTGTAAAACACCCCACAAGAAAATATAAGTGCCGGGCAGTGGTGGCACACACCTTTAATCCCAGCACTCGGGAGGCAGAGGTAGGCAGCTCTCTGGGAGTTGGAGGCCAACCTGGTCTATAGTGAGTTCTAGGAAAACCAGGACTATTACACAGAGAAACCCTGTCTCAAACTTAGAAAGGAAAAAAAAACAAAACATAAATAAGCACTTAAGCAGTTATATATGCCCTGGTAGGAGAGAACCTCCCAGGAGTAAGGAAAACAACATAATAAACATGACAGATCTTGGGGGAGGNTTTTAATAAAAAAAAAAAAGAAAACATGACAGATCTCTCTGCGGAAAGATTAGGCAATTATAAAAAACTTTTCATAGTCAAATGTGGTAGTGTATGCCTACAATCCCAGGACTCAGCAGCTGAAGGAGAATCACAGCGCTCAACGCCTCACGGCCATCACGGGCCACAGAGCGAATCCAGGACAGCCTGAGTTACAGAGTAAGAACCTGCCTCAAAAAATAAATTCAGTAACTTTAGACCAGGTAAGGTAGTGCACACCTGTAATTCCCACACGAGGAGAGACCGAAGCAGGAGGAGTGAGAGTCGAACATGGATGGTGTAAGATCCTGCCTAAAGAGAGAACGGCTGGAGAGATGGCTCAGCACTTAAAAGCACTGGCTGTGATTCCTGTGGAGGACCTGGGTTCAATTCTCAGCGACCACACAGCAGCTAGCAATCATCTCTAACACCTTCTTCTGCCCTCTACGGGCATCAAGCACACATGGGTGCACAGATACAGATGCAGGCAAAATAACCCCCCCACACACAAAGAATAATAAATAGGTAAACTGTCAAAAGAAAATAAGACAATACTAATTTTAAAATTAGACAGATATACTGTAGATTTACGAATAAAGAAGAAAGTTTTAGAAAATTGGTCACTTCAAGATATAAAGCCACATGCCACTTGTTTACTCATTAAAGTTACTGTCATTTAAAATAACAACAACAAAAAAAAACCACAGGATATTGTGCTATATTTTCCATGTCTCTGTTACTTTTTTCATGAATAATTTTTCAGGAAATTTTTATTGTAAGCTATACCATGATTTAATTATCTAGAACACCTGTTCATTATTTTCACAAGGCTCAAACAGCCATACGTACATGTTATTTCATTTATGGCAAGAACAGTCATAAATATCTAGAAGTTAAATTGCTAGGTTAAAAGATAAATGCCAGGACTAGAGAGATGGGTTAGCGGTTAAGAGGACAAATTTGGTTCCCAGCACCCATACTGGGCAGCTCACAAACACCTAACTCTAGCTCCAGGGCACCTGAAGCCCTCTTCTGGCTACCCGCGTTCACATGCACACACCTACACAGATACACACACCTATACACAACTAAAAATAGAAAATATATGCTCCATTTTAACTTTTACAGATACCACCAGTTGCTTTCTGTGGCAAATGAATCCTTTTACACTCTAAGTAACATGACCACCCCTGCTCTTCAGCCTGACTGGAATGAAAAGCCACATTTTTAGATTATTACCAATTTAAGAGGTAAAAAAGTTAGCTCTGTATACTTCTGCTCTGCATGTCTCTATGAATGATACCTGCCATCTCATTATGTGATTGTGGTTCATACATATTTGCCCATTTTTCTATTTCTTTTCTGATTTTCCTTTTCTTTTTGTGCTAGAGATTGAACCAAGGCTTTCCATTACCCTAATTATAAAAAGTTAGGCTGTCAAATTTAATCTTCTGACTATGCTTATATAAGTTTGACTTTTCAAAAATAATCTTTATGGGGCTGGAGAGATGGCTCAGTGGTTAAGAGCACTGGCTGTTCATGCAGAGGACCCAGGTTCAGTTCCCAGCACCCATATAGTGGTTCACAACCACCTCCAATCCAAGCCCAGTTCCAGGGGTCCAACTTATTCTTCTGACCTCATTGAGCACATAATACATATACACTTAGGCATACACACACACACCTATAAACTAACAAATAATAAATAGCTGGGCATGGTGGTACATGCTTTTAATTCCAGCACCAGAGAGCGATGTTGTGGGGGTTGTTTCTGTGAGTTTGAGACCAGCCTGGTCTATACATCAAGCTCCAAGCCAGCCAAGGCTACAGAGTGAGACAGTGTCTCCCAAAACAACAACAAAAACAAAATCGGGTAATAAAAAGAATACTCTTTAAAAACACAGAGGCTTTATGCTTTAGAGCAGCTTTAGTTTGTTTAAAGAGAGACTGCATTAAAAGTACTGCTTCCAAACTGTCCCTTCCCCCAACACTCATTCAATATGCTTTTTTTTTTGAGACAAGGTTTCTCTGTGCAACAGTCCTGGCTGCCCTAGAACTCACTCTGTAGACCAGGCTAGCCTTGAACTCACTGAGATCCACCTGCCTCCACCTCCCAAATGCTGAGACTAAAGGTGTGTGCCACCACTGCCCGGCTTACGTATTTCATTGCATGAGCCATTATCCGGTTCACAGCTTATATTAGGGTTCTGGCAAGTGTCTAATTAGGTGTACCTACCACTACAGTATTCCACAAAGTAGTTTCCCTAAACTAAAATCTGTATCCTATCCCCTCCCTCTTCCTTTCTCCCTGTATACATGGGACCTATACAATGACTTTTTGTGGTATGATCCGTTTTTCAGGGTCCACAGTGACACCTTAATCAACACTTTCTTGTCTAAACTGACCATCTGTCATGTCTGTATCTCACTGTCATTCATATCTGTATAGTGTCTTTTTGGTCTCTCCTGAGCAGCCTTCTACCGGAAGTGTCTGTTCCTCCTGGGATGTGCTCAGCTTCATGAAGGTGACTTTCTTATCACAGAGCTATTGAGCACACATTCACACTGATCTGGTCTTAACAGCTTTATCATGGACATAAGTATGTCTCATCCCGAGATCAGTATCTCATTGTGTTGTCTGAGAGTGGGACTCACTGTGCTGCCCAGGTTACTGAACTCCTGAGCTCCACTAATCCTCTGTCTCTGCCTCCAAGTGCTGGGAACACAGGGATGTAATGTCGTACCTAGTTTTCTGGGGTTTAAACTCCTTCACAGCTGTGGGCCATGCGCTGCCTTTAGTCCCAGCACTCAGGAGGGCAAAGGCTGATGGAGTTCTAAGTTTGAGGCCAGACTGGCCCACACAGAGAGCTCTAGGACAGACCCTGTCTCAAAAACAAAAAAACAAAAGATTCCTTTACATGTACATTTACAGTGTACCTTTAAACCACTCTGATTTCATTAACTGTTCTGGAAATAGTAAAATAACTTAGTGCATGGTGAACTGATCAGAAGTTTTTTGTTTGGCTAACTTAAATCACTTAAAAGTTATAGATACCAGCCAGGTGGTAGTAGCGCATGCCTTTAATCCCAGCACTCAGGAGGCAGAGGCAGGCGGGTCTCTGAGTGTGAGGCTAGCCTGGTCTACAGAGTGAGCTCCAGGGCAGCCAGGGCTACACAGAGATAAATCCTGTCTCAGGAAAAAAAAAAAAAGTTATAGATACCAGAAATGTGGTTGGTTACTTAGTCCATCATATTCTGAGATACACACACACATTATACAATATTGTGTGTATATGTATAAAATGTATATATCTATTATACTCTGTATAAAATGTATATGTTATATATTTGTGTATATAAAATGTGAGCATGCATATGTGTTTGTGTATACACATATATGTATGTATGTATGTGTGTGCATGCCAGCAATCTACCCCAGAAGCTATCTACCTTCTTTTTTAAGGCAGGGTCTCTCAATCAACTAGATCTTGCCAATACAGCTCAGCTGTGTGGCTGGGGAACCCAGGGATCCCCCTTGTCTCAAGCACAGGGATTGTAAATGCAGGCCATTGTGACCAGCTCTGCTATCTGGTTTTGTAATTTATATTCTGCTATTGTTCATTCGCTTTTTGTATAGTTATTATTTCTCTGGTAATTGAGATCTTTATTTTCATTTCAGCACATTTTTGGTTCTATCTTTGCAATTTTAAAAAAAATTGATTTAATGACATCAATCCCCAGGTTTTTTTAATTCACCAACTGCTAGCTGCACAAATGAAGTTAGCACATATAATCTTTTCTACATTTATTCTTCTGTGTATGGGTGCTTTGCCTGCACATGTGTCTGTGCCCAGAGAGGCCAGAAGACAGTGTAAGACCCACTGGTCTTGGAGGTGGAGCTGGCTGCAGCATTGGAAAAGCAGCAAGTGCACAAACTACTGAGCCCTCTCCACTCCCGGCTCACATGATCGCGCTGCTCTTGCGCTCCCAGTTAAAGTCAACAGCATTGTCTCTCAGTATTTACCTTTGTACTGCTGAATGTGCTTAGATTTCTCTTGACTGACTTTACTCTCCGAGATTACAGACGCAGAAATCTACGTCTGTAGATTTCACATCTTCTACTCTGTACTTCTTCACTGCCTGCTTGAATAATCAAATTCCTATATCAAGGGACTTTTACAATTATATCCTTCCTCAGCAGATCCTCTGGTTTCACTGACACGTAATCAACGCTCCACAACACCTGCCAGCGTCCTGACGCCTCTTCAGAGGATCAAGCTCCTTTCATCAGTTTCCAGAGAAGGGCTTCCGATGTGAATTGTACACATTCAAAGTTTCCACTTAAAGATTCTACACATGGGGCTGGAGAGATGGCTCAGCGGTTAAGAGCATTGCCTGCTCTTCCAAAGGTTCTGAGTTCAATTCCCAGCAAC